>SNQN01002577.1:56182-72053 GCA_008642245.1 Bassia scoparia | reverse complement strand
CAAGTAAGCAGGCTTATATTTATAAAAGTTGGCATATGTCCATCAAAGTCTTAAACTGGCTGCTTTGCGTTACAATTCGTTTGAAAGAAGCTGGAAGCTCGAAGTTTCGTTATTCAACTAAGGATATTTCAAGCATCATTTAAGATACCTAACAGAGAACTGTCAAATACAGTTTTAGGCAGTGGGGTTTATGGGTCCACCACAGGTCTATATTGTGAGTTTTGTTCATAAAGCCTGGACAATGTTGATTATCTTCCCTGCAATCCTGCGGTGCCACTAAAACATCATGTAACTGCTGTCCTGTTGTTAGCAACACATCATTAATATGAAATGTTTTTTTTTTGGAACAGATATCAAGCTGTTCTTGACGTGTCCGTCTCAGGCAAACATTCTTAGCACCCTTTTTACATGACCCTAGCCCCTAGGAACTAAATTGAACTCATACAATTTCCTGATCTTCTAATGTTTTGAAAAAATCTTATTCTTCATAGTTAAGCTGATGAGCATAACAACAAAGACTAAGGGTTAATAATATGTGACTTTGGCCACCAAAGTAGCTATGAACAGGGCTAAAACTGGAAACATCACAGGGGGGAAAAGATTTACCTCTCTAGGCTCAGAAGACTTCTTTGAACATCGAATATGATGTGATTCATCAATTATCATGACACCCCATTTCAATTGCAGCATATCATTTTTCAAACGATTAAGCATGGTATAAGAAATGACAACAATTTTCGGGCGTGCCTTCAGACGCAAAGGATTGTCTTTACAGCCAAATACTGCAAAATGAATGTACAAGCGTAAGATTCAAAAGAAGATGGCAACATATGCTAGCATTCGTCTAAGGTACAAAGAGGGAACGAAACCATCCTAATATTTCCTGGCGAGGAACAGGAAAATTGATCGAGCAAAAACGAAAATGCCAAATGATAATAACTCGAGTCAAGTTAGATGCATAAAATAACTCACCAAGTTCCCCATAAATGTAGCTAGCTTAGCACAAAGATAGTAGAGTATATAAGTGAGTAATAATATTATGAGATTCAAAATTATTTCTAAAGCTCACAGAAGTAAASCAAAACAGTTTGACTAATAAGAACTAAAATATAAAAATTTGTTATGGCAGATATTACATTTAAGTCTGTTGCATTGGACTCACAAAAGTATTTTAAAGAACTTGTTTAACCAAACAGCAGGATGAAACACATAGCTATTCAAATGAGGTTAATTTCTATTTCTTACAAAACCAGACACACGTAATATTCAATATGCTAGTAGACGAGAATGCAATAATGCATAGTGATCCTCAAACAGTTTTTCCACGAGATTGAGGTTTGAGGACTAGACATAAGACTCAACTCGTAAAACAAAACATATCAAATGTAAAAAATCCCAGTCAATTCAAGCAAACCTTGTTATAGTTTCGTGAAAAAAATGGGTTTACACAAGGGAAAGTTTCCGGCTAGAAGAAAATTATGAAAGACCTTTAAAAGTTCAGAGAGCAACCACCTCCAAATAATAAAAAAGCTCACGCAAGTTAAAGGGTAAGTTCTGGAGAAATATTGCTTCAAAGTAGTACACTCACAGCAATTGGAGTAGCTGGAAACTCCAACTATAGATACAATAGTAACAATTTTCAAATGATGACTACACTAAAATCTCTCAGCGCATTTTTTTTACCAAGCCACCTATTACTTTCCATGTGATCCAAAGACACATCAGCATTCAAACATTCACCAAATTACCCTTCTTGTGACGACGTGAGGAAGTTAGGTTGATAACAGGTTTGTGCATGGGTGGATGCATAACACATTATCATTCCTCATATTAGAGAAAAGGCAGAAATCCAGAATCCCCAAGAATGTGATATTCACAAATTTTAATTTATRTTATAGTAATAATTCACTTTGAAGAAACTATTTGAGACAACAAAGGTGTGTGGCAGGCCATTTTCCTTCAAGTAACCAAATGTCCAAATTGCAATGATCTAAACATAGTTGAACGGTTGAACCTACTAAGATATGTACAAACATCTCACAGTCATGAAAGAGAGTAGAAGACTACTTCGTATTAGCTAAAGAAATTAATAGTTAGGGTCATCCAAAAACAATACCAAGATGGATATCACTTGYCATATAAGAAGGAAGCCAGCGTTCTAACTCTTCTGCCCATGTATAACGCAAGATGGCAGGGCAAACAACAAGTATTGGGTCTTCACTGGCAAAGCAGCTTGCAATAGAAATGGCCTGATGCAAAAAACAAAACAAAAAAAAAGAAGGAAAAAAAGATGATGTTCAATACTTTTTAACTGTAGACGATAAAGATCACTTTTCTATTATAGCATTGAACTTAGCAAATAATTCATTCTTAACAAATCAAGTATTCCACACACAAAAAAAACTAAACAGACAAAAAAAGATAAAGTTATAACTATGGCTGTTAATGAGKTGAGCCTGCTCGAGCTCGGCTCGAAGATAGCTCGAGCCGAGCCTCATCTATGCTRGGCTCGAAAGCTCGCGAACAAGCTCGAAATATTATTTTATCTTTTTATTTAGCTTAATAATTATAAAATTAGTAGTATATTATTGTGAAGTTTAACAAAAAATAGAAAATCCATAGCTATTAACTATTATATGTTATTAAAAATCATTATATTACTATAGTTTCAGAACTCCAATATAGCTTTAAGGTATTTTGAACTTGACTTTTCAGGCTCGAAAAAGCTCGAGGCTCGACTCGAGCTCGAAGATATTCGTCACGAGCCTAGCTCAAAAATACCCCAAAGCTCGCTCGTTAACACCCCTAAGTTATTAACTGTTGTGAAACAGGTTAAAAGTGCCTAAGGTTAGAATAGGAAAATATCAAGCAATGTCCACCTTTCAAATATAGAATTTTGGAACAAAAACTTAATGTGTCACTCTCTTTCTAAAAAAAGTGTAACACTTATATCCTCTTTCAATAACTCTTCAACATATATTGGAATATCAACCTATATGGCTATGGTTTCTCTATCTCTTTCCTCGTCGCATGAATCCCTCTTTTTTTTCTTCCCTTACTTTCTCCACTCCCAAATGTAAGGGTACATCTCTCTTATGTTGAAATGATCTAGAAGAATAATAAGAGTTGTAACAATAAAACAAAGCATGAAAGTGAATCAAATGAACCAAGATCAAATTATAAAGCTACCTGAAGGTCTTGCCAAGCCCCATCTCATAGCAATAAGCAACGACCCCCCCTTTGCAATCCAAATTTTTTAGACGTCGAGCTGTAAAGGGCAACAGAGTATCCATTAATTTTCATTGGTTACTTCTATTATTCAATTCCTCAACCTTTTCATCAGACAAGTGCTTTCAGGTTACATTGGTCATTTCCTGATATGTTAGGGAATAGAGAAAGCTTTCCATCACAATTATAAGTGTTCATGGAATCCTTCATTTCAATGTTTTCAAGTTTTTTCAATGCACCTTAGAACCCAGTTTCATAATCCTCTTAAAATTTATTAAACAGAGGCGTCCCAGCGCCATGGATTTGAGTGATAATCGTGTCAACATAACCTAAATCAAAAGGAAGAAACACATTAACAACAGAAGTCAGTGGAGTATAAAACTACTGTTTTTAAAAAAGATGTCATTTACACATTAATGCGCGTAAGTAAAGCACGACAAAGAGTCACCAATACAGCCTTAATGTTGACATTGTATTCATCAAGCAAGGCTATAAGCACCAAAAAAAAAAAGAAAAAAAAAGTCATTGCATCTGCATTTCGCCATATAATTGGAATACATTATGAACACCTACACTGGCTTTTTTTTCTACTTTCTAACGCCCCAAGCATGTAACCTTATTTGACAAAAACAAAATATGGTGGATAAAATGAGAGACTTAAAACTTTTCCAATGAACCGAGGATCAGTTTGGAATGCAACAATTATTAATCAAACAAAAAGGCATTTGTAGTCGAAGGCAAACACAATTATAAAACAATCAGCTTAGCATAATTAGCATTTAATAGCACATCTCAAAACCAACTAAGAAAGCATTTTCTTTTTGGTGATCCAACACACACAATTAGTCAAAACATAAACCTATGTAGCATGTCAACAAACAAAACACTATAATAGTCATATATAACCCCAACAAAAGCCAAAACTCATGGAAGATCTAAAACAAAAATCTTAAACCGCTAGTAACTCAAACCCAAGAATGAACTAAAACTTCAAAATGAGGGACCTTAAACCCAATTCAATCAAAAAGCCAACAAACCAAACTTCTCAAAAATTCCCAATTGCTTACATCTGAAAGCATTAGAGCAAAGCCTGTGGAATGTAAAAACATCACAAATTCACCTTTTCCCTTATCTAAACCTAACAATGGATCACAAAATTTAAAAATGCTCAATTGTATAATTTAAGAAATTCTCTAAAATGCAAAAGCTTTAACTTTACCACCATAAACCCCAATTCAATAAATACCAAACAAGAAAATCAAAATTTTCCCGATTGCATATATTTGAAAACTAAAAACCTCTAAAATGTCGAAGCATTGAACTTGGCAACTTTAAACCCCAACAAACCAAAAAACCCAACATTTAAAAAAACTTCCAAAAACACCATAAAATGCTTACATTTGAAAGACAACCTCCAAAATGCGGAAAGCAGTAATCTTGGCCAGGAAAAGGGGATCCTTGACTAGACAGGACTAATGGAGAAAAATCAGGTTTACAAATTCGAGACGAACTACGAAATCTTTGAGGTGGGGGTTCAATTTTTGGGGGGATTAAGGAAAATTAGAAAGATGGGCAGATTAGTTTTCTTGTTTTGAATAATCGCCAATAATCAAGTTGGTTTGTTGTTGTTGTTGTTGGGAAAGGAAGGCTTTTGCGTTTGGCTAATGCTCGTAAACGGTTAGCTTCGATTCCTTTGTCTGTCTTGTTCAGTGATTCTTGGTGATGGTGGAGTTGAACTTGAACTTGAACTTGGATCCATTTTTGAATTGAGAGATGTTATGTGAACTCAGTCAAGTGTTGAGTACTTGAGTTACAGACTTACATTTGTTTTGGTGTGTTTCAAGTTAAGGGGGGAAAGGGAGTTTAGTGCTAGCGCGGGCAAATTGCTAACAGAGATGTTTGAAGTTAGGTTTATGTTTTTTTGCAAAAACCCGAWAAAAGTGGTTTGTGCTGTGAGAAATATAGAATAGAGAAAGTTTTACACTGAGATGTATAAGAGGTATTCAGTTGTATTAAGATGTTGTGCAAATTACGTTTACAACTGAGGGTTATATATACGAGTTGTGAAACTCGTAGGTGAAACCTACAAGTCCTACATTTCAGCTAGTAGAGTAGAAATATGATACATGCATTTAATGTTTGTCATGCTCTAGTATTGTAGGGAGGTGGGTATTCACCCTAGCTTGCAATATTATCTCAACAGTTTGGACAATTCAAAACAATTGRGATGATGCAATGGGTCAATAAATTTTACTTATCGATGTTACATTGCGAGTTACTGAAATTATTTTATTTTTACACTTTTTGTAGCTCWTTTATAAGAGTACTATATACTACTGAATTTGACTACTACCTTCGTAACACAATTCTCACAACGATTAGACATTTTTCCTCTTTATTTTATGTCAAATCGTTGCGAGAATTGTGTTACGGAGGAAGTATTATTTGAAAGAGATATTATTGTATGTAATGCTATTAATCGTGTCGTGTCTCATGTTAACTCACTTACATAAATGACTTGAACCCCTCCAAAGTCCAAACCTAATATGACCCGTTTAACAAATGGGTTGTGCCARGTCAACATAGGTACTTGAACAGGTCAACATTCTCAACTCAAATTTGTTAAAAATGGGTTTGATTTTGTGGCGAATTAACCATACCAGGTGTGTCAGTTTTTATCACCTCTCACCATGACACAAACTGCTTTTAGAGTTCGCTAGTCAACACCCACAATTGCTTGCTCAATTCATGATTGGTTTCAATTRGTTCGTGGGCGCATGGTTAGGGTTGAGTTCATGGTTGTGTGCTAGTGCGCCTTAAGTCTTTGTCCTTCATCGTGGGTCGCAACAGTTTTGGGAAGTGGGTTTTGATTTTTGGGTGGGTTTTTTTATAAGAGGTTTTTTTTTGGGGAACTAGGGGTATATGTGTGGGAGAAAAAGGAATTTGAGCGCCTTTATTAAATGGAAAAATTAGTACTTACCACCTTTTGTAGTATCACTTTTAAAAGTTACCACCTTATRTAAATTTAATTAAATTTTATCACCTTTTGTTATATCAATGTTTAAAGTTTATAATAGCATATTTGTATAGTAGCATATTTGTATATATGATTCACAAATCATTTTTCAATGTAAATATATTATATTTTCGGATAGAATATATTTAGTCAACCCCTATCCATTATTATAGCCTTAGTATACGCTTGTCACTGATGTATTATCCCATAATTCTAGCCTAGAGTATAGCTAGTAACTGATATGTAATATTGTATATATTTAGTAGCTTGGAAATGAATGAGCAAGCYAGATTCCAATTCTTACATGGTATTAGTCGCCTAATTCCTACCCKTGTTCTTCTCTTCTATCTCCTCTATTATTCTCTTCAATGGCTGAAACCAAACCTCACCCTGCTACTCTTGTCACCAACATAAAACAAGCCATTCCTATTACTCTTGAGTTAGACGGCAACAACTACAACAATTGGGCCACTCTCTTCAAACTCCATGCCCGCGCTACTCTCGTTGTTGAACATATTACCCCATCTTCCAAGGATTCTGACACATCCAATGATGCGGATTGGAAACGGCTTGATGCTATCGTCCTCCAATGGATATATGGCACGATTGATCCTATTCTTTTCACCACTATTCTTGACCAAGACAACCAAGCCATAGATGCTTGGACCAAGCTGGAGGATTTATTTCTTGACAACAAAACTACTAGAGCTATTCATCTCGAAGCCGAGTTTACCACCACCTATCTTAAAGACTTTCCTAATGTCACTGCCTATTGCAATTGTCTCAAGTTTCTTGCTGATCAATTAGCCAATATTGGTGCGAAAGTCTCTGATGAACGCATGGTTGTTAAATTGATTGGGGGTCTTACTCCTGCTTATTCGAGTTTTATTACTCATGTTCAGCAAAGTCATCCATTACCGACCTTCGCTCAAGCGKGTTCCAAACTCTGCTTAGAGGAACGTTCCTTGAAGCGTCTTGTCGCCCTTGAATCTGGTGAAAATTCTGCTCTTTTATCTCATGCTAATACTTCTCCACCACCTTCTTCTAACTCCTCCCAATCTCATACTTATCATGATACTCCTTCCAATGATCATGGTGGTGGTCGTGGTGGTCGTGGGAGACGTCAAAGTAACTGTGGAAGGGGCGGTAACACCCGAGGCGGACGAGGTGGTTCTCGTGGCCCCGGGGTGGCCAACAACATGGCCATCAACATGGTAGTCATACTGTACCTGCATAGCAACCATGGGCTTCCATACCTCCTTGGGCTTGGCCTTCTCAATATTGGCCCAATCCACCTTGCCCATACCCAACTACTCAACAAATTTGGCAGCCCCATCCTACCACAGGAAAGGGAATTCTTGGTCCACGGCCACAACAGGCTCACTATGCTGGTACTACATCTTCTAGCATGGTTCCTATTCTCTATACGGAATTGAATCTGGCTATGCATCTCTTGCTCTCAAAGTCAAGGCCGGATGATGACAATTGGTACATGGATACCGGCTACATCCCACATGACTGCAAATTCAGGTACACTCTCGTCTTTATTTTAATTTGAGCAAAAATGATGGTATACTTTTGGAAATGGCCAAACAATTCCAATTTCTGTTATGGAAATGCATCAACTAACACAAACACAGCCCCCACTTACCCTTCAAAATGTCTACATTCTCCAAATTATCAAAAATCTATTTTTGTCCGCAAATTACTCATGATAATAATGTTTCTGTTGAATTTGATCGTTTTGGTTTCTGTTTCTGAAGGATTTACGGACGGGAGGCACCTAATACGTGTAAATCACACCGTGATCTTTATCCTTCACTAATTCGAGCCACAACTACATCATTTCTTCTCCTTCCATTTGTACTGCTCTTTCTCAGATTTATGGCATTCCCGTTTGGGTCATCCGGGAATATCATTTAGTTCTCTTCGTAGTCATAATTTAATTTCGTGTAATAGGCTCGAACCACCTTTTGTACTTCTTGTCCTCTTGGAAAAATACTAAAGCTACCTTTTTCTTCTTCTGTTTCTTTTACTACAATGTCATACGGAAGACATTAACAAAACATTCAGGGGCCCACACAATAGATCTTTCTTATTTTCTTTATTTATATACCCCTTCTTGCATGAAAACACCATGTTTGAAGAATGAAAAGCCACTTTTTCTTGCAATTGTTTCCCTAATTTGGTTTTGTAAGCAATTTTTTTCAATTAGGGTTTTCAAAGGTTTGGGGTTTWTTCAATTAGGGTTTATGACTTTTTGCACTAAAGTTTCTGTGACTCTGTCCAAAAAGAACACCCCTAATTTCATTCTAATGGTCAACATTAATTTAGGATTAGGTTGTCTAGCCATGATTTCAAGCCACTATTTCGAAGTCACACAAATACATGCAATTAACAACTCAACTACATAAATTAAGGTAAGATACAAATACTATAAATAAACACCTATGAAATGAAATTTCACTTCGATTAATTTTCCCTTATTTAATTACTCAATTAAACAACAATGTTTCCAAATTAAAGTAAACTAATTTCACTCTGATTAATTAATTACACTTCGATTAATTTGTCCACCTTCGAAGAATGACGCCAATTGTGATTGTTGTCACCACTAAATGTTGTCAGATGCTATTAACTATTTGCAAATAAGATATTTTACCATTAGTAATGAAATAGCATAATAAAAAGAGAAAGAAAGAATAAGGAGAAGGAGAAAGAGAAGAAGGGAGATGAATTGTGTTTGGGAGTTAAAAATTGTAGAAGAACAATATTAGGGGTTTTTAATTTTGTGGGGGCCCCTTAATGTTTTGTTAACGTTTTCAGTTAAGAGGTGATAAGTTTTAAACGTTGAGAACAGAAAATGTGGTAAAATTTAATTAAATTTAGATAAGGTGGTAAATTTTAAAAGTGATACTACAAAAGGTGGTAAGTACTAATTTTTCCTTTTTAAATATACTTTTAATTTAATAGCGATTTTGAATAAGAGCCATGATTAAGTGTAACACCCCCAAACTACTCTCTAAAGTAATAGGTATAAATATGATTTAGAGTGTAACCTAAGGGTATTACTGCCACGTGAATACGTTAGGCGAATCAAAATTTTGCAGCGGAAAACATTCTTAACTTATTCATAATAATAATAAAAAAAAAGTGATAGTAGTAATAATAATGGTTCAATATATAGCCAAAACAATAGAAATCCTAAATGTCGTTAAACTTAAACTAGGTGATTGACTCCCAACGTTCCCAATGCAGCACTCAAAATATGTCGAGATCATCACCACCTATCTACTTATCACAATTGATAAGTAGGGCCAAGCCAAACAAATAAGAAATACGAGTTAGCGGAAAAATCGCTCTACAATTACTAGATATGTAAAATCAATTGAATTAATCAAACATGTTTTCAAAGACGTAATATTTACCAACCATAATAATTCAAATCATCCATAAGTACTAGAAATTTCACAGTTGAAACGTTTTATAATCCAAACCAATAATAATCAAGATAAATATCAGTTTCGGTTTGCCATTTCACTTTGAAATTCATCTTCCTCCTAGGTGTGCACACCCCCCAAGCTAGTAACTCCTTTGCATAAGCCTATACTTGGGGAAAGATTAGGTCATACAAATTTCATAGTCTTATCAATTTCTCTCTAGGGGTAAAACTAAATCGGTTTAAAATCGAATACCAAACCAAATCGAACCGTATTAAAAATATGGTTATGTTTTTAAAAAAATTGGTGTGGTTTGGAGTCAGATTTTTTGAAAATTCGGTTTTTGGTTTGGAGTCGGTGTGAGAGAGGAAAACCGAACTCCAAATCGCACACCAAATTATTAAAATTAAAGGGCTTGTTTTAATTTAGGCCCAATGGTCCATATGCCTCATTAACTCTTCGAAACTTAACTTTGTTGTAAAGTTGTTATTCTATTTGAAACTTTGTTTGGACTTAATTTGAATTTGTTATTTATTAATTCATTAAAAAATTTAGGCATTATTTAAACGTAATTTGTTATTGTAGCTAAATTGAATTAAAACACTCCAAACCAAACCAAACAAAACGTAACTTGTTATTGTAGCTAAGTTGAATTAAAAATTCGATTTTGTTTGGATCGAAGGAGTAAAAACCGAATTTTTTCGGTTTGGTTTGGTTTGGAGTGAAATACAATCTGGTTTGGATTGGAGTGAAATTTTAAAAACCGAAATAAAATGGTTCGGATCGGAGTGGTCATAATCCAAACCGAAAACCGAAATTTCACCCCTATTTATCTCCGCATAATGGGAGTCAAGAAATACAACGCTCGATAAAACGGCTTCCAAGTTCCACGTATGGATATTCATAATGACAACCTTAAAAACATTTTCAATCATCCTTTGTAAACCATTTTTTTTGACGAGAGAGTAGAAATATTATTACGAAATATCAGAATTACAAAAGGAACCTCGGGGGAGCTTCTTCAATCACACAGTTAAAGCATTAAAAACGATAACTAATAGAGGCTAAAAGTATGGGCAACCAAGTTCCACCCCTCCTAACAAACGAGAAAGAGAACTGAGTACAAAGTCCCCTATAACTAAGAATATCTGGACAATTAGACCAAAGCAACTAACATCATCACAAGAGTCGTTGTAAAGCATAGTATAGCTGTAGCAATCAGTTCAAGCATGAGGGATTTAATCCCAGACTCCCAGGCAGATTTGACAAGCAACCTCAAGGCCAAAGCCTCTGCTACATCCACTTCAACTTCCAATTCAAGAGATTCAACCACCACCATCAAAACATGACCCATCGAGTCCCTAACAACACACCAAGGCCCACATTCCCATCCTTTGAAATAGAAGCATCAGAATTTAATTTATAAACACCATCAAGGGGTGGCCCATGTCGCATTCCACACAGTCCATTCGAAGCATTGGAGTAGCACTCTCCAAAGCTTTGTCATATTCACCTACCAAGCTATTAGCCTCCACAGAACTAAGTGTACAGGTGTATCCCTCTGTTCAAAGCACCACCTATTACGGCGAAGCCAAATATGCATGCCAAGCTCCAGAAAATCGTCCACCATTCCCATCCTTGTGATTAAGACTAAGCTGTTGGAACCAATCCCAAAGAGCCATGGAGTCTAGCATTTCACATCTAGTCTCAGCAAAGAGGTTCCCATATCATTGAGCTGTACGACAAGTAAATAAGGCATGTATGAGAGATTCAGGCTCCTCTCGACACATTGGCAGTGTCATCCACAAAGCATTCCCCTCCTCCTCAAATTGACACGCACAGCTAGTCCCCATGGATCAACTTCCAACCAAAATTACGGATTTCGGTGGTAGTTTTGCGTCCCAAACCTGTCTCCAACTAGCATTTATCCGTGAAATCGAAGGCTCAGCAGCAGACCTCTTCGTTCCTCCAAAGCTAAATAATATGCACTCTTCACCGTAAATTCACCCCTCTTTGAAAAAACCCAAGTCCAAGCATCAGATTGTGTATGATTAGGCAAAATTCTGCATAATGGCCTTAGCTTCTCATTGCGAGAATAAACTCGTAATCAACGCAGCATCCCATTGATTAGTTGGATAAGGTCTCGTACAACATAGGTCACCATCAGTCCTACGAGCCACAGAGAAGATCTTGTAATTCGGTAATTTCCGTACCCAAGGGTCCTCCCATAAATCCACTTGACAACCATCACCAATAAGCCACTTTGCACCTCTAAAATCACCTGTTTACTCGAACAAATAGAACGCCAAGTAAAGCTTGCAGTAGGCTTAACTTTCGACTTCAGAAAAGAATGTGTTAGGAAATACTTCCCTTTGAGATTTTTTGCCAACAAAGAATCAGGTTTTGTCATCACCCTCCAAGCTTGTTTAGCCAACATTGCTGTATTGAATGCTTGAAATCCCGAAAACCCAGTCCACCCTCCTTTTTAGATTTACACAATTTCTCCCAACCAATCCACACCATCTTCTTTTCCCCTTGACGTTGGCCCCAAAAAAAATTACGACATAATTTCTCTATATCCTGAAGGACGGACACTGGAATAGAGAAGCACTACATTGCATAAGTGGGAATAGCTTGGGCGACCGTTTTGATAAGAATTTCCCATCCAGCTTGAGATAAGAACCCTTCCTTCCAACCTTTTAGCTTTTCAGCACACGTTCTTGAATGCTTTGAAAAATCACTTTTTTAGACTTTCTGATGTAAGTGGGAAGTCCTAAATATCTCTCATGATGGTCAACAGCCTTAAAAGATAACTTCATCTGAAGGATTTCTTTCTGTTGTTTGCTCACATTTCCGCTAAAAGAGACCTCTGACTTTTCAATGTTCAATTTCTGCCCCGAAGCTGCTTCATAGATCGAAAGGATTTCCAGAATATGTTCCACCTCCTTTTTAGTGTCARGTACAAAGAGGAGACTATCATCTGCAAAGAATAAGTGTGATATCGGAGTCACTCGCTTACCAATTTTGAGACCATGGATCTCCCGTTTTGCCTCAGCATCTCGTAAAAGAGTGGATAGGCCCTCCGCACAGATAATAAAGAGGAAAGGGGACAACGGATCACCTTGCCTCAGACCACGAGTGGGCTTAAAAGGCCTGGTAGGTTGACCATTAACCAAAATAGACAAGGAAGCAGAGCAAACACACCGCATAATGGCCATAACAAAAGCACTCGGAAAACCAAGCCTAAGCATCATATTTTCCAAAAAAAACTATTCAACCCTATCATACGCCTTACTCATGTCAAGTTTTAGCCCACATACACCATTCTTCCCTTTTGTCTTTTTTCTCATATAATGGAAACATTCAAAAGCGATTAAAAGGTTATCCGTTAGCAGTCGTCCCGGGACAAAACCACTCTGAGATTCATTAATGACATCAGGTAACACAAGTTTTAGTCGATTTGCCAACACTTTCGAAGCAAGTTTATAAAGGACATTGCATAGGCTTATTGGCCGAAAATCAATAGGAGACTCACATTGTTTTTTCTMTGGGATAAGCGCAATATGAGTTTGATTTATCGAACTAATATCAACAACACCATTTAACAAATCAATGACCTTAGATGAAACATCAGGACCAACAACTGACCAAAACTTTTGATAAAATAAAGCACACATACCATCCGGGCCAGGGGCTTTCGTAGGATGCATTTGATTAAGAGCCACTACCACCTCCTCCACTTAATAAGGCTTTGTTAACTGTTGCTTCATGRTGTCCCCTACACACGGCTCAACTTTAGACAAAATTGGGTCCATGTCAGCTTCTCCCATACTAGAAAACAAACCCTCAAAATGCTGGACTAAGACCTCCATTATTTCATCTTCATCATCAAAAGAGTTCCCTGCCCCATCTTTGAGTGTAAGAATATTATTCCTTTGAACCCGTTGCTTAGTTTTATTGTGGAAGAATTTTGTGTTTTTGTCTCCATGTTGTAACCACTCCTGTCGGCTTCGTTGTTTCCAGTAAACTTCCTCCCTTGCCTCCAATTCATCCATTCGCACATCAATAGCCTTCATCTACGAGATAACCTCTACAGATTGAGGTTGCTCCATTAGGAATTTCATCTGTTGGGTACATGCTTTGAGTTCCTTAMGCAAATCGTCAAAATTATCACGGCTCCAAGATGAGAGGTTGCTGGCAGTACGGTGTAGATTAGTCACAACATCATCTCCCCCAATCCACGAATGCATGATTATTTGTTCASAATTCTCATCACGCAACCACATCTCCTCAAATCTAAATAAACGACGTTTCTTCCTGTGCTTGTTAGTATAAACRAGAGGTCTCACACATACACATAGAGGAAGGTGATCCGATCTTCGCTTCTCCAGGTGAGCCACATAAGAGCCACCAAAAAGCTGCTTCCATTCTTGATTTGAGAAAAAAATGTCAAGTCGTTCTTGAATATTTGACTCCCCACTTTGGTCATTATGCCAAGTAAATTGATAACCTGTGTAGTTCAGTTCCATCAAACCACAAGCATCCAGAGACTCCCGAAATTTAGCCGCAAGCGAAAAATCGAAATCATCCCCCCTGTTTATCCGCAGCCCAAAGCATGAGGTTCCAGTCCCCCCCCCCCCACACACACAACCATGGCTTATCATTCATGTCTCCTAAATGCGTGAGAAGCTGACAAGTCCTGTGCTTATTTGCATCTTCGGGGCACCCATAGACCCCAGTGAACCTCCACTCGACATTATTTAATTCAAAAATATCCACATCAATATGATTAATCGACATGGACCTCAAACTAACCGAAATCTCATCCTTCTAGAAAATAGCCAAACCCCCCACTTCTACTCCTTCTTTCACCACTTCCCTTGAATTTTAACTCGCAACCTGTCAATCTCGTGGGCAAGCAGCCTTGTTTCCTGAACAAAAACTAATTTGGGGTATTCAGTAAGAGCAATATGCCTAAGCGCACTAACCGCTTTTGGGTTCCCCAACCCCCTACAATTCCATGAGAGYATATTCATTGATAARCAAGAGCATTTTGGTTGCCCGCACCATTAATTAGCATGTCATGTGAATCAAATTTCTGAGGTTGCATTGGACTGGAGTCTRGAAATAACCTGTGTACATCAGAACTCCTTTGTGGCGAACACCCAGCAAAACCTGCAGCACTTATTTCACCCCTTCCSCTCTTCGAAAGCCTTAGATCAGGGCTATCATTAACTACATCTTCATCATGTGAATCCTCCCTAATAGCAGCATTATCCGTATGAGACGTAATAACAACCGAATGCACTTGAGAATTATTACACTCCTCCAGATTATTGGCTAACAGGTTCGAGGCCTTTTTAAAGTTTAATTTGGTACGAACCTTATTGTTCTTCAGAGTCTCCTGCAACTCCGAAACTCTCCTTGCATCCTCCACTGCCCTTGCTTCACTAATCCTTCCTCTCATGGGTGATGCCCTCATCCAGGTCCCATAGGGCAGTTCAGTTGTAGGCATATCCTCATTGAACTTCGAGCATTGTTGGTAAGTGTGGCCGAGACACCCACACGCATGASAAAAATCCATGAGCCTCTCATAGGTAAATTTAACGATTTTAGGGCCATTAGTAGTAGCGATTTTTGTCCAACGTTTTAAAGGTTTATGTATGTCAATATCCACCCTAAAGCGCATATATTTACTCCATCCCGGATCCGAAGTATCAAATTCAACGAAAGCGCCCATGCTTTTCACAAGAGATTTCGCCATGGAGGAAGTTCGTTTATTAAGAGGAATATCCCAAYCACGCACCCAAAAAAGTATTGTAGAGAAAGTAATTTCAGAAGGTTGGATACCTTCGTCGAAGTCTTYCAGAATCACTGGTGAACCCCGAAAGGACCATGGACCACCATCCAGAATTTTTTGTTTATCCATCTGGGAGAAAAATTGAAATATGAAGACCTTTGGGGCAATTTCACGAACCACAACTCCCTTTGCTAGCCGCCATGCAATTTTCKTTGAATTCTGTATGGCCTCTATACTGAAAGGGTTGTCAATAAGGACTTGACCAATCAAGCACAACTGTAATTTACCAGCCACCATGTCCACCTCCTCATCACCTTCACACTCAATAATTTCATCTTCCTCTTCTGTCATCGTAAGCCCTTGCAGACGATTTTCCAGCGAATTCAT
>SNQN01002577.1:36508-47357 GCA_008642245.1 Bassia scoparia | reverse complement strand
CTCCCCGATTTATTGAGACAAACCAAATTCTTGATTGGAGTTCTATACTACTTTCATCTCTCCTGAGTAAGATGTAGCTCAAAAGTCGAGACATTGAAATGATGAGATACTGAATTTAGGACATTTTATAATTAAAGGAGTGGTCTTGATTATTTTGATTAGAAAAAGATTGACCAACATAAAGAAATGATATATCAGTATATTGATCAAAAGTAGTTTATTGGATTGCTTGACATTGAAAATTTGGCAAATTCGGACATTGTGTTTTTTGAAAATTTTGAAAATTTTAGAGTTTACTCTATTTCCATAGTGTAGGATTTATTAGATCATAATATGAAATTAGCACAAACTAAGATATTAAAGATAAGAGGGAAGAGAAGTTGGTGTGTCAAAAATACTAATATTGGGCTCATTTTATACATTGGAAAAATAAAGCTATTGGAATTTATTTTTTTAAATAAATTAATTAACTAAGTAAAATTACACAAATAAGAATTTAATAAGTTAGGAAAATAATAAACCAAAACCATCCAATCGAATCATGACACTTGTCAACCAAAAAAAAAAAAAAGAAGAAGAGGAGGCAGCCGCAACTCCACGCGTCAAATTGTAGTTTAGCCTTGGTATGGGGAGGTGCCCAAGAAGCTGAGGAGCCCCAAATTTTTTTAGTTGGGCAAGTATACTCCATTGGTGAGGCATCCCAARTATATCCAAAAAGTGTAATTGGGCAAGKAACCTACCAAGCATTGCAGATGGTCTAAAGGGGGTGATGAGAAGAAAAGTGATGATGGTAGTATTAAGCTAAATTGTAGGAATGGAAYAGAAGAGTGATGATGATAGTGTAAGCTAAATTGTAGAAATGGAGAAGATACATTAGCTTACAAAATAGGATGATAGAAGAGACTTTTGTTGAAGAATAAAGATATGGTTGAGTAGTAGTAGTATATAGATATTTTAAGTTTATTAATATTTTATTCACTTAGTTTACTAAATAGATTGCCACTTTGTTCTGATACCACTTAGTTAATATTTTGCTCTGATACCACTTTGTTAATATGCACTTAGTTTATTATTCACTTAGTTTATTAATATTTTACTCTGATATCACTTTGTAACATCCCCAAACTACTCTCTAAATTAATAGGTATAAATATGATTTAGAGAGTAACCCAAYGGTATTACTGTCACGTGAATACGTAAGGTGAATCAGAGTTTTGCAGCGGAAAACATTTTTAACTCCATTCATAATAATAATAATAATAATAATAATAATAATAATAATAATAATAATATCTCTCGATCTTCAATAGTATGCATATTACTGTCGCATAATGAATACATGCCATTTTTCAGTTTATTGTTATCCTTTCACACAACACATTCTTCTGTGTTCCAAACACCATGGAATTAGTATTCCGAGCAGGATTTTTTACTTATTCGCAAACCTTGCTTGTAGACACCGAAAGCAGAACGCTCAACCATCTTTCCTTTATTGCCTCTCTGACGCGAGTAAATAACTCAACCTCTGGAGTTTGTGGTAGTTTTAATAGCTGCTATGAATGCCGACCATTTTGGGTATATTCCATCTGTTAGGTTAGTCCCAACCGCATGTAATAAGCGGTCCATTGACGTTGTAAGTGACTATAGCTGTCCCTGATATATTCATCAAATACGGGAGACTTTGTAGGACATTGATGTCGTTACAAGAATTCCAGGAGTTCCGAAGAACGATGCCATATCAACAATCACAGAAGCAACGCTTCTAGTATTATTGTTACAGATTTGTTTTCTTCATTGATACATTACCTTTCCATGCACGCGGACAATTCTCCACTGCCATGCATGTAGTCAATACTTCCATCATCCCTGGAAATCCACGTCTTTCACCATCTCGAAGGACTCGCTAGACATCAGAAATGGGTTGGGCGTCTAAATACCACACTAGTGGATAAAGTTGCTATTTGTAACGGGCAAAAAAGGCTATTTGTAAGGACATGATCGTTTACAATTGCAGGCGTTACAAATAGTAGTTATTTGTAATGGGAGACTGTAATCTCCTGTTACAAATACTGTGTTATTTGTAACGGTCAAAATATACTGCTTGTTACAAATAACTGAGTATTTTTGTAACGGCGAGAGAATTTTATGTGTCCAGTTACAAATACATATTTTATTTGTACAAACACATACTTCACTCGTTACAAATACCAGTTATTTGTAACAAGCATTATTTTGCCCGTTACAAATTTACTAGAGTTTTTTTTTATAAATTCATATCGTGTCACTAACTGCTAATATACAACCTCTTTTTTATAACTGTATCACTTAACACCTCAAATACAAGTAAACCATATATATGTAATACAAATCTGCAAAAATTACGTCCGATCTCTCCCCTAAAATACATGAACTACATTTTGTTACTTGAATCCCTGTAATAATATAACATACAATTATTTCCAAACAAGTGCAATGTCGCACAATGAATTTATATAAATCAATTCTTGACTTCAAGTATCCATTACATAGTCATAAGTCGTCGACACAACCTAATTTCATTAACATACACTAATATCAAAGCATGGATATAATAGCATTCTAGTACATAGTACGTCGACGAAACGTTCTTTGAGTCGTTTCATATCTACAGCACGGCTACCGAGTTCCTTCGCTATTTGTGTATATTAGATGACAAAATTTACAAGTTTTTATACAAATTATTTCAGAGAACCATATCATGCCATTTTTAAATCTACTACTATCAGTCTGTGGTGAAAGGGTTATTAAAAGAGGGTTTACCATCACTGAATGTATTAGCTTGCAAGAAACTGGCTTTAAGTCCTCGGCAAGTGTGTAGATAACAATCCAAGGTATAAACGCTGGCTTAGCTTATTTTGTTTCCACTTGGGTAGCTTATAGAAGCTTCTTTCGCCATCCGAATTTTTCCTTGAACTCTGCTGGCAGAGAGGTTAAGTCTGCACAGACAATCAAATTTCAAATCAACGTGAATTGGTTACAATCACAAATTCAGAATACACAACTATAAATGCACAAGTAACTTAAAATATTCCTTCTGCTTCAATAATGTCATTTTCAAAATTTGTTATTCATTGACAATAATTCTTATAAACTATATCATAAAAATATTATAGTTGCCAGAATCTATACTTTCATAATATTGTATTATTTACCTTGATTATCACAAACCAAAATTTATTTATAAACAGGGGAGTAACTACTTATTTATTTAGTAACCTTTTTAGGGAATGGGAATATAGGTACATATTAAGAAAAGACTCTAAGTAGAGAAAGAGAGACCTCTCGCTTAAGTGACATCAATATCAGAAACAGGATCGGTTGAGTTTGTCTTCACGCGATCATCACGAGTATATTGTGAGTCCCTCCTATCTTCAATTCAACTTCATCTTCCTTGGAATCTTCTTGTATCTGCCCATGGAATTTTCCCCTTCCGAGGGAATTTTCCTTGGAATTTGAATCTGGAGTTGGTGCCGGTGTGTGGTGTTGATATTTCTTAGGAGATTCTGAATTCACTTTAGCATAGAACAAAGGAGTTCTTACAGGTTCAAATTAATTTATCAAATAACTTAAGTTGACACAAGAAATATGCTAATATTCATCAACACAGAATGTTCAGAGTGCACACCTTTTGGGAGAACGAGGTATACTAATAGGTTCTCGTGGAGTTTTTTCAAAAGTAGAAGTAAGCTGTGTCAATAGCAGCAGATTTTGGAGCTTGTTGGCAGAATCTGGAGTTACTGATTTCGGATAAGCTTTCTAACACTTGAGGTGGTGTCGAAATATTTCTGATGGAATTTTGGCCTTCAAAAGTAGCGGCTAGTGCATTAAACGCAAGAGACCTGTCTCTCACCCGTACACGGTCTGGGCTAAAAGACATACTCCTTGAATGACCCTGTGATTTGTCTAGCACACGATGCCTTCCCCCATATGTACAGTGTTTCTCCTTTCTTTGTTTCTAAAATTATATGTCATATATTTCAATCAGATAATATATACAAAAAAGGATAAAGATTATACCATGCATTAGTCAGTCAACAAGAATGAATATAAAGAGTGGCAACTATTAAAAATTGCAATATCAGTTTTCAATAAAATCTTAAGAGGAATGGATTGACTAACTGCAATAATTTACCACAGAGGGAACTTACATTCGCAGGGGAAGGGTCCTCAATTCTTTAACATCTTTAAGACAATCATAACATCTGAATTTTCTTTAAAGATGAAGATAAATGGATTTACCTACTCTTCCTGTCTCTCAATTTCTTCCTGTAATGATGAAAAACTACAATCGTGAGACGCAACTCGTAGTTGGATAATGGATTCAATAGATTTCAAAAGGGAAAACTGATTAATTACCAGGGGCTCCTGGCTTTAATTGAGCATTCTCCTCCCTTAACTGGTTTAATTCTTCCTCCAATTCTTACAGTATAGCCTGTTGAAAACGCGATTTAGTAGAAGCTAATTACCATGATCAATCGACTCTCCATTTTTCGAAGTGACTGTAAACTCAAATCTATGACTAGAAAAATGGCATTTATACATTCGACACCATAAATTTGATTTACTGCAATTAATTTCTTACTCATTTTATTGTATTTAGGATTCTACATCTTAGAAAAAGGTTATGACAAAGATGACTACAAATTTTGAAGCAACTGAGTGCTAGCATTAAAGGCAAACATAATTTTGCAATGCTCATAAAACATAATCTAGATACTTGGACTAAAAACATAATCTAGAATACTTGGATTAAAAAATACTACCCAAAAGCAAATCCAATTAAACGCGGAAAAATCAATTAAACGCAAAATCAATAATTAATGTATCTTCTGTAATTAGATTACCAAAACAGAATATACCTAAACCCTAAAGAATAAGATTGCAGTAATTGCTGCTGAAGAGGAGGGACACCGCTCAAATGGATGGCAGTAGGCGGCGATAGCAGAACGTCTGGCGGTAGCACGTGTAGCAGCACCGACGACACAAAAGGCAGCGCACACACCAGAGAATCAACACAGAGACGCCGTCGATCGAGTGTGGCCACCCTATAAGGAGAGGAGAGAGAAGGGGGTTTGGATCTTTCACTTTCATGAGTAATGAAATACGAAGTATTTTGGACCCAATAATTAAACGGAGGCACGATGATTTCTAATGCAATCCAGTGCAAAAGCACTTAATTCATATTACTAATTCGAATAAAAACCAATCTCAAATTTTCAGCAAGGATTTTCACAAACAATTCGTTTGAATGTAAATTCAAACTAATACACATTTGCATCACAACAATTAGAAAAACGTCGCATGACAATTATATTGTTGCATTCGAAAGCGAAACAATGCAACAATGACAATTGATAAAATTATTGAAAAAATTGAAAATACCTTCGAAAAGCGAAGATTGAATAGAATTCGCAATTGCGCTACGTCCAATTTGTATTGAAAGACGATTTCTGGAAGTAGAACTTGCCCCACTTAACAACGACAACAGCAGAAGAGCGGAATGGTGGCTCGGCAGCGCGCGACGAACACAAGACTAAAGGCGCGACAATAGTGGCAGCACCGGCGACGAGTGGTATTGGCGCAGCACGGCGACTGGAGATGTGGAATTGCGTATATTATTTATTTTGTTTTGAATTGGAAATTTGGAATGCTCGTGTGTAGTATATGGGGTTTATTTAGACTATTTTTTCCTTCAAAAGGCATTTGTAACGGAAAATCAACCGATCGTTACAAATAAGCCTTATATTATATAACAACATTAAATCGCCCGTTACAAAATAGTTTTTTGCAGGTTTCTCTAGCCTGTTATTTGTAAACAACTTTTAGATATGTCCGTTACAAATAAGATTTTTTTGTAACGGACAATTAGTGTGCTCGTTACAAATAGGGCTGTCACAAATAGCATTTTTTCCCACTATGTGTACTGCCCCAATTCCCCTAGTAACTCCATCGACGAAGTGGTGAGACACTCTCTTGTTGTACTTTCAGCGATTTTGAGATACCCATCAACAACATCAACACTTGTTCCATAAGTAACATTCTTATTGTGCAGTGCTTTTGAAGAGGACTTGCACCTAGTGCCTACACAATCGTGTCGTCTCCTATTTGATTTGTGCATTGATCCCTAGTTCGTTGAACTTATTTATAATGAACTCGGCCAGAACAAATCTGTACTCTACCTCAAACGCTCACGAGTATCACACAATGTCTTCATGCGCTTTCCACATCCCGTTCTGATCAACTCACTTGGATCGATTGCGCCAATTGATCTCAACTTCGTCTGACAAACTACTCTACCCCTACAAAATCGAAATGCGTCAAGATCACGAAGTCCACGCTCACACACGCACATAGATGCGCTTTTTCTATGTACGTACCATGTACAAGTCGGCGGTTTCGATTAATAACATGTAATAGCTTGTTTGACTACAATCTGAACTTATAGGCCATTTTATGAAAAGAATAGATCTTCGCTTTGCTTAAGGTAGCCCTGCATTCATCAGCAATATGACAGTCATCAGCTACCATGTCATCATTACGCTATCTGTCACTTTGCACAGCTAGTAGCGGACAGAAATTGCCAATTATACGATTATATGTGTTTTCGTAGAATCTATTGTGCTAGGACATTATAGTTGACAATATCAAACCTCATATAAATCTATTATTGCAACTTCGGTCTCTTACTGTTTCTGAATTAAAGAGATGTGAGCAATTCAGTTTTTTTCTCTCTTCAATTCACCATCATTTTTCTGAAACTAAGGCTCGATTTAAAATATTTATCATACTTTATGGAATTGTTCAGACGGTACTTCGGTTATGCTGATTACATGGTTCTGATACTTTGTAATGGAGAAGTGGACAAATTCAACATTTTCTTATTGTGCCATACATAGCCATATTATTTTTCTGAAGTAAAGCACTCTACCACAATTACTAATTATGATAGACTCGTGACAAATATCGAATTCATAACTGGTAAAGGGCATACGAAATCCGACAACATCAACTTGTCTTTACACCTATGCCCACTTATTGTAAGTAGTTGTCATTTGAATAAGAAGTCTTATTGAATTCATTTACTAACTATACTATTGTATAATCAATCTTATTGTAAGTTATTGATGCGAGACAATTTCAAATTACAAGCATAAAAGTGAAGATACTAAATTAAACAAATAATATATTCAAGCTAACATGGAAACACAACTACAAATTTTAACTTTATTAAGATGATTGAAAAAATTACAAATGATGATTAACTAAGACAGACTAATAATAAATTTACAACATGGAACACAAGTAAAACATTCATACCTTAATCAAGACTAGAAATAAATTATCAAACAGAGAACCTACGAAGTACAACATAAATCTACCTTAAGAAAGAACAGCAAAAACACTAGAAATAAAATTACAACACAAAAATAAGATAACCAAAGACCTTAAACACATTTAGCTCAAAAGTTAACCCAGGAACTCCTTTTAAGTTTTTCAAATACCTCAACTTCATTGCAGACTCCAAAGATGGTTTCATCAACACATGTAAGACATTCTTAAACTGAATTCTTTTCATCACGATCTTTCTCGGTAGTCAATCATCCTCTCAAATTGATCTCTCATATGTTTTCTTTCCAATTGCATGTTCTCGAATCCTTGGCTAAATGTGTCAACACTTTGTGATGAAGAACTAGCCATTTTCCCCTTTCTTTTAGACATTCTTGACACCATCTGGTCCTGTGAACAACCAATTTTCAGTTGACCCTTATTGTTTCTCCCACCTTTCTGAAGGCAAAACACGATTAATTTGGTGCTTGCCATTTGGGATAAGACTTCATTGCTGACCACCAACAATGTCTGAGCTTAAATCTTTCTACCTTCATCTTATCCATGTAAAGTTCATGAGCCTTATTCTCTATTCTGTATCTCACCATGACCACTTTCATTAAGCGGGTAGCTTTCAGCATACACTCCAACCCAAACATTAATTTCATGATTAATAGACCTCCAATGATTTTGTAAGAGCTTTTAATGTCCTTCATGGACGGATCTGGATTAATAGCATGGTGCGTTGTATGTGATACAAACGCTTAATTTCCTTCCATAATAAAGCTTTAGATCTGTCGGGTACCTTCCTCAGGATCTCCACCACAATTTATGTCTGCAGATATCCAATGCTTCATCTTCTTTATACTCCACCTTTCTTTTGGAAATATTCCTTTGTTTTTGCCTTGTGAGAGTTGGACCTCTTCTTCATCCTCTTCATCCTTCTTACAGTGTCTTCTTCGTCATTCGGATTTATTTGAGACAAACCAAATTCTTGAGTTGGAGTCTCTATTTTACTACTTCCATCTCCTCCTGGAGTTGAAGGATGTAAGCTCAAAATGTCGAGACATTGGAAATGATGGAGAATACTGGGAATTTAGGCGGAAATTGTTGATAATTAAAGGAAGTTGGTCTTGATTGATTTTGATTAGAAAGATTGAGCCAACATCAAGAAGATGAGGATTATTTTAGTAGATTTGGATCAAAGGTAAGTTATTATGGGATTTGCTTGGACATTTGGAAAATTTGGCAAATTTGGACATTGTGTTTTTTTGAAAATTTGAAAATTTTGAGGTTTACTCTATTTCCATAGTTAGGATTATTAGGATCCATAATTATGGAAATTTAGGACACACAACTAAGACATATATAAAAGATAGAGAGGAGAAGAAGTGGTAAGGTGTGTCTGTCAAACTATACTAATTTATTGGGCTCATTTTATAAGACAATGAAAAATAAAGCTATTGGAATTTTTTATTTTTTTTAATAAATTAAAATTAACTAAGTAAAATTACCACAAATAAGAATTTAATAAGTTAGGAAAATAATAAACCAAAACCAGTCCAATCGATCATGACACTTGTCAACCAAAAAAAAAAAAAGAAGAGAAGGAGAGGCAGCCGCAACTTCCACGCGTCAAATTGTAGTTTAGCCTCGGTATGGGCGAGGGTGCCCAAGAAGCTGAGGAGCCCCAAATTTTTTAGTTGGGCAAGTTATACTCCATTGGTGAGGCATTCCCAATTATATCCAAAAAGTGTAATTGGGTCAGAAAACCTACCAAGCCTTGCAGATGGTCTAAAGGGTAGGTGATGAGAAAAAAGTGATGATGGTTAGTATTAAGCTAAATTGTAGGAATGAAGAAGAGTAGATGAATGAAGATAGTGTAAGCCTAAATAAAAATGGAGAGAAGATACATTAGCTTACAAAATAGGATGATAGAAGAGACTTTTGTAAGAAAAAGATATGTTGAGTAGTTAGTACATAATACTTTTAAGTTTATTAATATTTTATTCACTTAGTTTACTAAATAGATTGCCACTTTGTTCTCGATACCACTTAGTTAATATTTTGCTCTGATACCACTTTGTTAATATGCACTTAGTTTATTATTCACTTAGTTTATTAATATTTACTCTGATATCACTTTGAACATCCCCAAACTACTCTCTAAATTATAGGTATAAATATGATTAGAGAGTAACCAAGGTATTACTGGTCACGTGAATACGTAAAGGTGAATCAGAGTTTTGCAGCGGAAAACATTTTTTAACTCCATTCATAATAATAATAATAATATAATAATAATAATAATAATAATAATAATAATAATAATAATAATAATAATAATAATAATAATAATAATAATAATAATATATAATAATAACCATTTCGACAATAAACCTTTTTGAAACTATTTATAATCAACATTTTATAATAATCATTATCTTAAACGCATTTACATCAAGCCTAATCCAAACATCAAAATATTCACAGCACATTTGAAATACTCAAATAGTAGCATATATATTTCGTAGACAACAAGTACGTTATTTCGTTATTTCACACATTTAAACACGTACATTTGCATATAAATCATCTTTCATAAAGATCTAATCAATTGTACGCACCTTAATTAATCTCGATAGAACACAAAGATTTCTAGTCACGAAACTCGAAATCCTAATCCTGATTCGGATATTCCTCCTAAAATAAACAACCAAATAATCTCACATCAACACTTGATTGATAAACAAAGATATAATTATATTGGCCCTTGACTACTAGTTGTGCATGAACATTTATACCATCTTTTTTATTAAACCATATCTATATTTAACTAAGCCTTAATAATAATAATAATAATAATGGCGTATGGTGGCGGTAGCAGCTCAGCGGAAGCGGGAGAAGTATTTGGCGCGTTGTTAGGACGATTGGATATGGGTTCCTTCCTTTTTTCTTCTCTTCTTTGGGGGATTAGACAAGGTGCTATTGCGCTTCTGAAGCGGATCCAGACGTTCTCCAGGCCCAGGACATTGGGGCTCGTGCAGCTGCTCACATCTTTGGACGGATAGGCTTCGCTATTTGCTAGAGGAGTGGGGCCAGATTGTATCTCGGCTCCCCTCCAACTTCTTGTAGATCACTTGTCCTTTTTTGTTGCTTGTAACGCTTACCACGTTTTGGTATTTTTAATATATAAAAATAATAATATATAATAATAATAATAATTAATAATAATAATAATAATAATAATAATAATGATGATGTATATGTTTGATAGGATAATAATGATATTAAACTGATTAATTTGACAAAATACTAGTGATGATGATGTAAGAATGAAATGATAATGAAGTACAAAGTAGTAAGTTAGGCAAGATTACCTGCCAAAGAAACAAGACCAAACTTGACTTGTTGCAAGTAAAACGAAAGAAGACAGGGGAGCAAAACAACAAGCAAAAACAGGGAGGTAAGGAGCACGGCAGCA
>SNQN01002577.1:1028-36483 GCA_008642245.1 Bassia scoparia | reverse complement strand
CATAATTAATAATAATAAAATAATATAATAATAATATAATAATATAATAATAATAATAATAATAACCATTTCGAATAAACCTTTTTGAAACTATTTATAATCAAACATTTTATAATAATCATTATCTTAAACGCATTTACATCAAGCCTAATCCAAACATCAAATATTCACAGCACATTTCGAAATACTCAAATAGTAGCAATGATATATTTCGTAGACAACAATACGTATTTCGTTATTTCACACAATTTAAACACGTACATTTGCATATAAATCATCTTTCATAAAGATCTAATCAATTGTACGCACCTTAATTAATCCTCGCATAGAACACAAAGATTTCTAGTCACGAACTCGAAATCCTAATCCTGATTCGGATATTCCTCCTAAAAATAAACAACCAAATATCTCAATCAACACTTGATTGATAACACAAAGATATAATTATATTGGCCCTGACTACTAGTTGTGCATGAACATTTATACATCTTTTTTATTAAACCATATCTATATTTAAACTAAGCCTTAATAATAATAAAATATAATGGCGTATGGTGGCCAAGTAACTCAAAAGTTCCCTCTTTATGCTAAAATTTGAAAGGACATGTGACAAAAAAGGGAATTGTCAAAGCAGTGGCCTCAGCGGGAACGGGAGGAAGTTAGGTGCAATCTTTGCTGCGCGTTGTATAGCCGAGCTACGCTGTATGCAGTGCTCGGGCCGCAACTGGACCAGAAGAGTGCAGGAAGAGAAGGGGATTTGTGGTCGAGCAATGCCAATGAGTGGGTGATGCAGTAAAGAACCAAATAACAACTCAAATAGAGAAAGAAGAACAAGGTAAAGAAAAATGTAATTGAGTTGTGAGTGTTTGTGAAATGAATGCGTGGGATTGAGTTGTGAGTGTTTGTGAAATGAATGCGTGGGATTGAGTTGTGAGTGATGCTTGCATTTTATAGTCAAATCATTATGAGATAAAGGAGGTGATGAGAAGAAGAGTGATGATGGTAGTGTTAAGCTAAATTGTAGGAATGAAGAAGAAGAGTGATGATGATAGTGTAAGCTAAATTGTAGGAATGAAGAAGAAGAGTAATGATGATAGTGTAAGTTAATTTGTAGGAATAGAGAAGATACACTAGCTTACAAAGTAGGATGATACAAGAGACTTTTGTTGAAGAATAAGGTTACGGTTGAGTAGTAGTAGTACATAGATATTTTGAGTTTATTAATATTTTATTCACTTAGTTTACTAAATAAATTGTGGGTTTGACCTAGTCAAAACACCAAATAACATCTACTCCGTATCATTTTTAATAATATAGACTAGTTTATTTTAAAAAAAATGATAATTGAAGAGTATGAAAATATATCAGAAAATAAATATATATCTAAGATGTGTTTAATGCTTAACTAACGATAAATAAGCTAGTTAAAAATACGGGGTATTACATTAAGTGATTCTTAATACGGAGTAGCACCCAATTTATAACTGTTATTAAAAGTGTTATTCTACCTTTTAATAATATTGTTGTTTTTTAGTATTATTATGTAAGTATTACTACTGTAAATTAAAAGGGATTTGTGGCATAGTGTCTACTTGTATTTGTCAAACATTGCAATGTTTTTAAGAGATTCCTCCTCTAATATCATACTACGTATATGAAGTAGTAATCCCCCATTTGTTAGACTTTCGCAATTGCACTCATAACCCCAAAGGCTTCAAATTATGATTAATTGATTACAGGAAGATATGTCACAGAAAATAAAGTTAATCCACATTTTAATTAGCATTGTAAGACTTTGCAATTAGCTTGATTGTCTACAATTGTGTATGTTTTGTGTCATATTCACATTCTGAGATCATTGTAATGGGGATGCTGGGAACCCTGAGATTGATTCTCATTCTCGCATTGTGGCTCTCTTAGCACAAAAAGAAAACATCATTAGCGCTTAATTAAATTGAAATTGAAAATTTCCCAACTAATTAAAAATTTGGAAGTAACTAACTTAGCCTCAAAGATTTCTAAAACCTCCAACAAGAGAAAAGAACAGTACACATCAGAAGAATTCAATCTCTTCCAACATTTAGATTCTTCCTCGGTTTTTATATTTTCTATTTAAGAATGTTTTATATTACTTGTTAGTTGTTACATTTGTTTTTCACATCGGACCTTTCTTCGTATCTCTAAGCCTGACAAAACTTCTATAGGAGCGAAGTTCACGATTTAAGAAGTGAATCGAATTAAAAAAAATAAAAAAGCCGGAGGAAGAAATAAATCACACAAAAAGATACCTTACTTGTTTATTAGTTATGCCTAACCATGAATCACTCCGAGAAGGTTACCAAAACCACTCTTAGGCTGCTAAGTATAATTTATTACACGTTACACATTAGCTTGCTTGCTCCATCATCTGTTTTGTTATTCTGATTCTGTTCCTCTCATATGATACATCTCAGACATGGAATTCTCAGTTGCATGAGTTTTATGTCACCTGAGTATTCTTGCACATATTATTAAGCTACGTACTACATATTGCATTATTCATAAGAAAAATAATCGTATCGAATACCGATTTACAGGAAATAGCTAGCTGCCTGCACCCTGAGTTATGGACCAACAGAAGAAACACCGGAGGTATGCAGCAATTCTACTTAGTTAATTAGTTGAATTATTGTGCATTGAGCGAACTGAGAAAGTATGTTCCCTGGCCGCTAGATATCCAAGCAAAATGTACGTGTTGCTACGCGTGCAGTAGCACCGTTTAGCAAACACGTACATTCACCTTGGAAGTCTGAGACAGGGCTCCCAGCAAATAATCTATAAATCAATCAATTAAAGTCTTAATCTCGATAAGTGATACGAATCACATAAAGCGCGGTTTCTAATATGTTAGAATTTTTGTGGTTAATGTGTTACATATCAGGGGAGTGAGTTTTTCAGATGTTAAACAAGAGAGAACTGAGGAGTTCTCAAAAGGTAGAAACAGGACGAAATCAGAGTCATTCAGACAAGGTAACATACATTTCAGTCATTCATTGATAAAATTTAGGTACTACATAAGATAACTTCTCATCAACTAAAAATAATGCTTGTATGATGAACAATTTGTTGTTGAAGAGAGGTCAATAATGAAGGACTACAACAGCAAGGAAAGTGAATTCGCAGCGAGCATTGCAGCGGCAGCATATGCAATCTACTCCCTGGAAGAAACGAGGGCCGAATTCGAGAAGAGGATGGTGGAGAGCTTCAGAGAGGATCCAGCTGCACCTAAAAGTAGTAGCTTCAGGAAAGAAAATCCAGATGAACTACCCAATTTAGGGAGTCTGATGAGAAGATCATCACAAGTATTAGAAAGGAGATCATCAGATGTTGGTAAGATTTAATTTCCTGATTTTGGCATGAATTATGCTACATTTTTACATACTGTTTGATTTGGACTAGCCTATTTCAAACAAAGCTAATTTTTATGCATTTTTAGCTATGATTTTTGTTTCCAATTTCAACGATTAAATAATAATAACATACTCGAGTTGTACATGATTTTGGTTACGTTGTTAGCGAATTTGTGACAGATTGTACATTTGTACTGTCTGTCAAAGTCACTAGAGTTTTTATAAGGACTGTATGTAACACTTGTACGTGTGACAGGCGAAAAGGGTTCGATGCGAAGGACTTCTACAAAAGCTATTGAGATATCAGGGCTAGGCCAGAGAGGTGTTAGGAGGCCGGTAGCAGGAAGCAAGGCAGATGCATGGGAGCAAGCGCGATTAGCCAAGATTGATAAATGGTTAGCTATAAACATCTATATGTCCTATTATTATACGACGAACACACACTTATTCGACTCCAAAATGAATAGAAATGCGTAAGGAAAGCACAAATTATATACTTCCTCCATAGATGATACAAGTTTTTTATACATCCTAGGTATCAGAAGACGAGGGAGAAGATTGTCGAGTGGGAGAATGAGAAGAAGAAGAGGGCTACTAATGCCATGGAATACAGAAAGGTGACCTTAAATTACTTCACTCAACATTCGACACTGTTATTACTGGATTGTGTTATTACAACTCYAATACATAAATGTTGATGTTGCAAAATATGTAGGCTGAGTTAGAGAGGTTAAAGAGGCTAAACTTGCACCATTACCAAAACAAAGTAGATCGAATCGAGGATGTCGCAGAAGGTGCAAAGAAGCAATTAGAAGAGAAGAAGAAAATCGAACAAGCTCATGCTAAACAACAGGCAAAGAAGATTACATCAACTGGAAAACTTCCTGTTCAATGTTTCTGTTTTGAATGTTAACAATATGTAAATTAATGATGATTAACAAATGCATATCTRACATAGTTTCAGTAATTTGTGCATAGTTCAATTTGACATTGGATGAGATCAAACACAATTAAGATGCRGTTACATGTTTTAATCAAGTATATACATAAGATTTCACTGAACTTTTTTTTAGATTTGTCACACACAAATTTGATTATTTGTTGATTTGTTTAWTGTTCTACACTTCTACTTAACATAGATTCCTATTTACAAAATCAAGTCAACTTTTTATARTTTCATTAGTTTCATGGTATGAAGTGGTACTAATGTACGGACAATTGGGATTGTTGTATTTGGTGAAATGATCGAAATGTGTTGCAAATTGCAAATAGGTAGGATCATTTTATCATCCTTTAATGGCTAGCTTTTTAGGCAAAAGAAGAGACAAAAGGACAACACTTAAAAAAAGAGAAGTATTCACCGATATCTGCGATTTCAAATCGRTAATTTGTCAAAACATTGTCTACGTACTTCAAAATATTGTCTTTTAATTTTAAATCATTATTCACGTAGTATTTATACCAACTTCTGGTCAATTTGATTTTTTAATATGGTGAAAAGACATTTATGGGGTTTGTGATTTGCATTGATCCATCACTCCTCCAATCAAAAAGGAAAAACAACTCTCAAATAGTTGGTTAAATAACCAAGCTTTTCAAGTGAAAAGAGAGTTGGCTAAACTCCATTTTCCAAACAAGCCAAGTGGCCCAATCTGATATGCATACTACTTATAAGATGGGATATGTGGATTTCGATATCAAGAGTCAAAGCTTGAAGAATGTAAAGGTATTTAAGATCTTTACTCAAATTTGAAAACAATTAAAGTAAATTGGTTCTTGACAAATATTAGTATTCACTAGGGCTAATAGAGAATTGTTGAAAGACTTACAAAAGAGACGAAGAGTTTAATTTAAATGGTTACATTTTATAAGTATGTCAAATAACGTTATTAATATAAGAAAAGATTATTTAAACGCCATTTTTAATTAGTCTGCGGAATAATTGCATAGTTCGCAATCAATTAGCCTTTTTGCAAGAGTCTAAATGTTCAAGTCTTGTTTAGCTAAATGATGTTAATTATAACCATGAAAAATACAATTACACACAAATGATACACATATTATTGGATCCACAAAGTAATTGAAGTCATATATACTTGCATTCTATGGCTCATCACTACATGCTAAAATTACTGCTAAAACGATGGCCTTGTGCTTTGGATGACGACCAACATTATCGAACATTCGAGCTTTGCAAATTCTATGACATCGCTACTTCATTGCACCTTAGAAATCCATGACACATACATGATCTGTTCATGAATAAATTAAAGAAGCAAGCAACCAACCAATCTTTTTAATTTGGGGTCATACATCATATATAACTATTATTCCAAGTAACTATTGCTGTTGAATTTGGTAGCACCATGACATGTATTCCGCATCCTGTTGTGACTACTATTACTCTGATAATATCATTATTATTAGTAGTTGCTTCAGGTGATGGAGGGAATCAAAGCCTACCTATACCACCGGAACCGCCGAAACTAACGGGTGTTCCGGCGAATCAACAATGCTATGCAGGAGCCTCCTACGACTTGCAAGACTGCTATTCGTACCTGACGTACGAAAATATGCCTTATCCTCCTAATTCCTGTTGTTTCGTCCTCAACGATCTTAGCTCAATCGATGCAGCCGGCAAGAGCTTCACCGTATGCCAATGTCTTCGACGTCTCGTGAGTGATCCTGAGGTTATTCCGACTCGAGCCGGTGTTTTGGCTGAAGGGTGTAGTATTGGGTTTAGTTTTGATGTGTTCAAGGGAATGTCTTGTTCGTGATGTTAGTCTACCTATAAATTAACAATCTCAGATTCTTGTATGTATGTTGGTCTGTTTTGTCCTACTATTCTCTTCTTGTGAAACAAATTAAATTATGCAGTTAATCAGCCAATTAATCGTTTCATATCAAATAAAAAGTTCAATTAATCGTTTCGTATCAGAACACACATAACACTCCAAAACATTCATTATTATACGAAGTATGATTTATGCGTATGTTGCTTCTTGCTTGAATTGGTCAATAATGTATGGTATGTATGCGTCTTTATTGGTACAAAAACAACATTTCCCTCTATATTAACACCTTTTTAATTACGGATTGTTATCTAGTTTTTGGAGAGAAGATAGATAAAGGTGTCAAATTTGTAACTCATAGTAAGAAACTGAAATTAATATCCAACAAAGGAATATAACATCGAATTTAAAATTTTCTATTATCAAAAAAAAAAAAGTCGTAACCAATCCGTCTTGCGTGGACCCGATCCACAGTAACTTTATTGTGAACCCAAACAACTCACGTGATATTTAACTCAAACTAAGTCTTTTCCTTTCTTTCCTCAACAACAAACCAGTAAACAATATTGTATATTGTGTATTTTAATAATATTGTGTGATACTACTTATTTCGGAACGATATATTTATATCTTATATTATACTATGCTTTTGTATCATATACTTAATTCTTATGTTTGTATGTGATATTATGTACTTTTGTATGATATTGTCTCTTATACGATATAATGTATTTTTATATCAATATTTATATCTTATACATGTGGTGTGAATATATATAATTCCGAATGATATTGTACAAATTAATACATATAATGTGCTTCTGATAATATATTTATTTCTTATACTTGTGTATAATATTATGTACTTCTGAATATATTGTGTATTTTAATACGTTATAATGTACTTCCATATATATCATATACTTATATCTTATACTCGTGTGTATTATAACTTCTAAATGTTATTGTGTATTTTAATACGCTATAATATACTTCGTATCGATCATATACTTATATACAGTATTATATTTGTGTGTGATATTATGTACTTCCGATATGATATAATGTATAATATTTATGTATGCATATAATATTCTCTAAATTATATCTTATATCTGTATATGATATAATGTATTTTTGTATTATATAATATATTTTACTTTATATTTATGATATACTTTACTTGGATTTATCATTTAATAACCAAAATCCAATTTATTCACTTTAAACATACCATCTCAAGGCAAGTTGCTCCATTTTCTCWGTCAACTTCTTGCTCCAGTTTTGCTGTCAACTTATTTCTCCATTTTCTCCCACAAACAAGGAAAAAAACAACCAACGACATGCAATGACCAAATCTTCTTGTTGATGTAAAATTGATAAAGATTTCAAACAAGCCCAAACTGATAAGATCATTGAATTTTTTTACTATACGTATTTCCATGAATATCAAGATCCAAGCTCTTGATACTTTTGGATTTTCGGAAAGACATTAAGTTTTCCTCTCTGACTTTACACCTTGCCAATCTTTTGAGAATTTTTGCAAACAAATTAAAATTGAAAAAATTAGGCTTTTTAAGGAAGATTGATTTAGTTAAAAGCCATAAAAATGGGGGAAATTGAGGAGAGAGAAAGTTAAAATTTAGGGATTTCATTTGAAAATGGTTGTTTAATGAATCTGAGATGTTGTAGTTGTTTGAAAAATCTGAGATGTTGAAGAAATATGAGGGAGGATTATGTATATAATATATTTAGTTATTTAGTAAAAGAAGAGGGGTATTGTGAGAGGAATCTCACGTGACTTAACTTGGGTCCACAATAAATTATTGTGAATCGGGTCCATTAAAGTCTTTGTAAAGTGCGAAATAATTCTATGCTACAAATAAAACTTTCCAAAAAAAATACACTAATCAATTCAAATACTTTCATAATCAATGCACATCAATCAATATTATATTTTGACAAAGAAAGTAAAATAAAAATTTTCTTTAAATTTTAAAGATTACGGATTATTAAATTTTTAATCGTAAAAATAGAAAAATAAATCGTAAAGATTACAGATTATTAAATTTTTAATAGTTTACATTGAAATTTATTATTTTAATATCATATACGCACTGCGTGCATAAATAACTAGTATTAAAAAAAACGGAAGGAAATAAATTGATTGCAACTTGTAATACAAGTAATAAAAGGCCAATCATAGATGGATACTCTTGCCTTATCTGTGGCAAATAAGCAATGAATGAGAGGCCTTGAGTCATGTGTGCTCACTGCTCAATAACATTTATAGTCAAACAAATAGTATAAACGAGCAATTTAATCAAAATAATTTTAACACAATTAAGTTATAATAACATTCTTTATTGTATCAAAATAATTTTGATTAATTTGCTTATTTACATTGTAAAATTTCTTCCTCAAAATGCATGAAATTTGTTTTGTTATTACAATTAATTTGATACGGAGGAAGTATATTTTTTGMGCGCAGTTGCAGCCTTGCCGTTTTATCGACGCTCAAATAATGTTAATTTTATAGATTCTACATTATATGTCACAAGTTGGAATCATCCTTCTCATTTGTAAGTTGTAATTGCATTGTCTTTGTTCTTGTGCCTCATTCATAAATAAAATACGAAGTAAACAATAATCAATGTCAAGAAGATCCTATTGTTATTCCTAGTTTTCTTGTTTGAAGGTTCATGTAAGACATTTTTTTATTCGATAAGGTATGAAAAATGTATAATACTATGAGACCATCAAGTTCATGTAATTATTTGGGTTAGAAGCATAAATTTTCTTGATTGCTTTAGCTAAAAACGCCCATATTAATCTGAGTCTAAGTTTTTTGAACTGAAAAAAAAATTAAACATAAATGAATTGAAATCAAATAATAGTCAAATGAAACATATGAAATTAATTAAAATAAACCAAAGTTAATTTACTTAGAGGTCGTTTGGTTGACGTAGGAATTAAATTAACACAAGAAGTATGAATTTATGGCCTGGGAAATAAACTCCCTTGCTAGATCCATAGGAATTGTAAAATATTTGTTTATTTGATTGAACAATGAGAATTATAAATTGTCGTGTCAATTGCTATGTAAATAACTCAATGACACAGAAATTTTGATTTACCGAGGGAGACTCGGTGATTAAATTCCAGTGTTTCATGGGAATTTAGAATTCCTTGAAAGTTACAAGCCCTGTGATTTGCGTCAACCAAACAGAAGGGAGTGTAGCTATTTCCTGAAAATTGCGAATTCCACCCGAATTTCTTTGCAACCAAACAACCTCTTAGAATGACTTAATATGTACCTCGTCAAAAAAGAGTGACTTAATATGTACAGAATTAAGCATGAATGTAATAATTAAGACTAAATTAATGGGGACTTCTGTTTTTAAGATTTTTCCTACACTACAACCACTTCAATAACCGTATTATTTCACACATGTTTTTTGCACTAACAATTTCTTTCATTAATTATATTATTGGGGCTAAGTGTTACTTTGACAAACTATTCCCTTTGTTTTGTTAATTGCTTCTTTTTGATAGGTGTTTAAATTTATGAATTTCAATCGATTTATGCATCAAGTACATTGAGAAAGCGTAGTCATATGAAATCTTCTTAAATTTATCTTAATGTTTAGCTTACTAGCTAATATCAAATTTTGTATATATAATTACTAGTAGCACATAAATAAAGATATTGATGCATGGTCACTGGTTATGTTGGATAAGGTGCAAATAAAGATTCAACGTTCAATAGTTTGAAAGTGAAAATAGAGACAAAACCTTTGCATAAAAAAATAATAATACTCTGTAATTAAAAAACAAAAAAAGGACAAAACCAAACCACATGCTTCAGATATTAAAAATAACTTTTAATTTGATTTCATCTTTTGATTAAAAAAGAAAAAGTATTGTCAAATACTCGAATCTAGTATTATATTGACACTAAATATAATAACTTGTAGTTTTACAATATTGAAACTAAGAGGGAATGAAGTATTTGGAGTGCGTGGCTCAAACGCGAGTAGGGATGCAAGTGAAACATGTCAAATAGGAGACTCGTCCTATCGGAATGGGTCTTATTTTGGTGGGTGGCAAAGCGGGGATTAGAATTAAAATTGTACCCACTATGAGATGGGGATGATTTCTAGGCTATACCCGTTCCATCCCCATCCTCATCCTCATCCTCATCCCTGTCCCATCCCCGCTTGTACAATATAAATTTATATTTACACATTTAATACCTTTATAATATATTAATATTTAAAAATTTATAAGTAACTATCTTTTAAATGTGGTTTCTTTAGGTTAAATTTTTGTGCAAGTAATTAAAATTTTAACTAGTGCAAAAATATTTTTAGGTGATTTTGAGGCAGGGATTAGGTGGGTATGAGGCGGAAATTTAGTGGGAATGGATACCCAAATGGGTAGTGGGGTGCGGATGGTTTTTTAAGTTGACTTAGTGGGACGGGGATGTGGATGAAATTCGTACCCACGGCGGGGATGGGGATGAAAAATTGAGGTGGAGATTGGGGATGGGAAATGCAAAACCCGTCTCGCCCCAATTGCATCCCTAAACATGAGAATACTTACTTTTCAATAATGGCATATGTTAAAGGCACACACACGAATGATAGGATAAAAGTACACCACTCACACAAGGGTGCCTTAATCATCTCCGTTCAATAATATGCTAACCATTAAGGCGAAAAAAAAAAAGTTTTTCAAATTATTTCTATCATTGCCTCAAATTATTGGTTATATATTATGCCACAAAGTGTAATTTCGAGTGTTTTTTCTTCGTTACATAATTTGACCCTTAATTTGGATAATTGATTTACGTACCATCCCAAACAAATCATAACTCCAGCTTTTTAATTAAAACGTACTATACGATTTTATGACATTTATGTACAAGGAGAAGTGCCGAAATCACTTGCCCCATTTTGTATGACCTAACTAATGCTATTACATCATGATCATATTCATAACAATAATTAGCCTCATATTTCTCCTAGACAACCTAACTCATCATTTTGATCTCAACTAGCTAGTCTCAAGCTTTCCATCTTTTCGTTACTTTTCATTTTTCAAAGCCACTGATTAGACTAAAAAAAACCTTCACTCAATGGCCCACTACAAAATACAACAAGTCAACAAGGTCAATTTGTGAGTGATCTGACTATTAACGACCACATTTGGTGCTTTACAGCAGTTGTGATTAGCCACTACTTCTCTTGGTTTCCCTCCAACGCACCCAAAGGACATGAAAGTACTTGCAATTCATAAAATAGCTCTATCTAAAGGAACCGTAACGCGAAAGTGAACCTATTTGTATACATACGAGTACGTTCTTTTCAATTTAATCATGTTTTTCATACTTGTATGAACTTATTTTAATTTGTTAGACATATATTTGTTCGAAGTTTACTTATTATATAATGTCGAGTGAGAGATATGCTTAGGATTTTGGACAACCAATGATAGATTGATATATACTTTACTACAACTAACCCTTATGTTAGGAACATAATTTTCAAAAATAAGCCAAGGAAAGTTGGGGTGGGTCAATTTTTCGTTGAAAACATGATTGTTGTTTGCAAGAAGGGCACTTTAGCTTGTTGCAAAGAAATTGAGCAACGAGGACCCCATTTGCTAAGCTATTTTCTTCAAGACAACATGGCCCCGACATTGTATAATGTGTTGGCAATTACAAGCCAAGTATTATGCGAGGTACATGGATGCATCTCATATTCACAATAAAGCCGTCGATTAATCTGGATATCGGCTAGATAAGTTGGTTATGTAATGTCTTGCCGTCTTTAGTGAATCATTCGCACCGAAAGAAAAGTTCACCAATAACAATAAGCTAAAATGTAAGTGAAAGCAAAGTCTTTCTCAAATCTTGTCAAGGCTCATCCATTATTCATCATCATATAGTTGCCCATATTGGACTATGATATTTATCATCATGTAATCAATGTTACTCAATTATTTTTGAATACTACTTCACGCGTAATATCACTATACACTAGCCGACACAAAGTTTGGTGACCATATTGTCAATTATATACCAAAGTATACATACTCTAATTGTCAAAGGCTTATCATTTTACATATGATGAGCTACGTTTATTTTGATGGATCGAAATTTTCTCGTGAAAAATAAGTTTTTAAGTAATGGAAAACATGATTGTAGAACATATTTTTCATTGTTGTTTAATTATGAAAAAACTTAGAGAGAAAGATTACTGGGAGTACGTAAAAAGAAGAGGAATAATGAGAAGAGAAAACAAAACGTTTAAAAGAGGTGAGCAAATAACACTCGATATTGACCAATTTTTTGGTCCGAAAATCCAATTGACCCTTGTATTTGAACCAACTTTTGTACTTTCAGCTCGAAAGCTTAGCGTGGTTTGGCACGAAAGTCCAGAATACCTTAGCTCAAGCCCTAAATTTCAGGGTGTATCCCAAACTCATCCCAAAGTTTCCTCATTTTTCGACCGAACTAGACACATCACAAACCCTTGCTCACCTCTAGTAAAAATTTACTAAGGGAAATATAGCATTTCTTATGGTATTTTCCTTTTTTTTTTTACCGCGTGAGCAATTTTAATTTCTATTTTTAGGATAATGATCCCCTATAGACAAATAAAGAAAATCTAGAAGGTTGAGAAAAATCTTTTTTTTCGGAAAGTATTTTTCTCATAAACAAACGGAGTCATGACACGAAAATTTTACATGTGTCCCGCTTAATGATATATGTAGACAATTAGCTATCAATTATATAGTAGAGGTTATTTTAATTTAGTTGAATGGTACTATCATCTAATACACCCAATATCATCAACATCGACTTTATTCTCATATTTATCTCTAAATTGGGTTATGTCGCATTGTCTTGAATTTACGATCGAGACCAATTTTGTCGTTGTATGTATTCTATAATTGCCTAATTAGACACATATATGCGTGGTGTTTTACGTTCATGATACCTAAGTTTTCGAGAAAGTGCAACAATAATTGATTGCATTAGGATTTATGATGAAAGCATACAATTTGCTCCATTATATAAGTGCATTTCAATATCAATTGTTGATGACGCATTAATGATGTAATTAAATTCAGTTCACTCATGGGTTGTTTACAAGTTCAGCGTAAGTGGTTCAGGGTCTTTCACTTTTTCGCTTTTTAACCTAGCTTAGGCCTTAAGAATGAGCCTTGGACATGGAAAAACCTCAGTTACCCATAGTACCCATATGAAAAAAACTAAGGAGCCGAGCGAATAGTCCAACCACCCGTCAAAGACGGTGAGAAATTTCTCGTGGTCCAGCAAAAAGAATAACAATAATTATTATTTCTAATTTAAAGTGACAAGTAACCTCATTTTGAGAAATAATAAATTTTCGGCTAAATTACATGATTTTTAGGAGAGAAGCACATAAAGGTGGAGCAATCAATAAGAAACAAGTGTTTGTCTTACTTGTCTGTATATCCTGTGTATATCATGTGCAAACCATGAAACATAATTAAGCAAGGATCAACATATATAGATTATAGTTTACCAAATCAGTAATTGTTTGGCAAACTTATTTTATTAATTGATCACATATTCATCGATAAAGATAGCATCAATTCATCATTCAAAAGATCTTATAAAGTGTCGTATCAATAAAAATAAATGTATTGTACACATGTTGCCCATGCTACATACGGAGTACATAACAAATAAACATCAACATCTCAATTATTGAGTGCCTCTATTGAACAACTAGGTATCTAACCATTCATAACGGCTAATAACAATCAACTATGTGTTACTCAAAACTAGTTATGGTATTGTATTACCCCGAAACTTTAGTATAATTACAAAAGTGAACAATTAATTAATTTTGTCATATATAGGTTGATACAATTACAAAAGAATAAGAATCCTAATCCCATGATTAAAGCATGATTAGGGCATAAGTAATGACAATATCATGAATCCACAAAAGAGGAAAAATAAAGAGAGAAGAGAGTTGTGAGAGTAAAAGAGTTTTTTTTTAAAATATTTTTTTTACTTTAGTTTAGTTTTTAAATTTATATAAAATCAATATTAAGTTATTTTTTTTCTAAAAGGTCTGAATTTGTTAAAATTTATCGAGTTCAACTCTAGAGGATCCAAATCCGTGAGAATAGATAAGAGCCACAGAAGAGGCAGTTGGGAATCAGTATCTGTGATATTACTGGAGGATAATGATTGGTAGTGACACGTGGTGGCCAGAGAAGAGGACCACAGCAATTAGCAATATGCTTGAATTTCCACACCAAAGTAAAGAATTTTTTTATTTTTTTATTTTTAAAAAACACAACATGTGGTACTACAAGACATGCACCAAAGTCAAGTTTGTCTCAGTGGTACTGTGAAAATGCAGTAAATATAGTTTGCATCACATCATTGTATGAAAGTACACCATTGAATTTTGTGATGATATAATCATTTAATCATGTATTGCGTTTTAGATTAGATGTTCTTCTATTGGAATCTTATCCACTTGTTTATAATGCAATTGGAAGATGATAAAAAATTAGTCCATTGAGCACAAGACTTTATTTTATATTGTGTTACGTTAAAGGTCGATTATCTAAACTGAAAAGTTAAAATTGATGATTGTAATTTAGGATGCGCTATATATTTTATTAATTTTGTACAAGTAGAAAACATCAAACTTGTAGAAAAACATCTTTTAAAGAAAGAAAAAAAGGATATAACGGACAACCAATTTAATTTTCGAATTATAGTAAAAAAAAAAAACCTATGGATTTACGATGATAGGTCTTTGATTATGCCGAACATAATAGTTGATGTTACCCATTTATGATTCACCTATTTATATCATCGATGATTGATCTCATGTCTTAAAGCTAAGAGATATTACACTTAGACTATGTTTAATTTCTTTGCAATGAACCGAACCTAAATTGAATTTAATAATAATCATAATGAAGTGAATTGAAGTAACATGAAATTAAGTCCAGAGAAACAGACGGTAATGTGTCACATGATGTATGTCATTTTCCACAATAACAATGAACCGCAATTGCAAATTAGAAAATTATTAGCTTCTTTTGTGATAAACCTCATTAAAAAATATGCTATTTATGTTATAGAAATAGTTCAGCATCCCACAAAAAGTAGTTAAAGTAGTTTGCACTAAAATAAGCACTTCATTGTTTCATAATTATTTAATCTAATAGAATCAATAATCTTAACTAGATTTAGGAGAAAATCAAACGATAAAGGTCTCAATCATTCGTTGGTTGGTCCCTTCATGAATAGATGATTCCTCTCAACCAACCAAATCTTCAATTAGGAACACAATTATTTTTCTGTGGTCTACAATAACTGCAACAACTATACAAGTATTTATTTGATATACGGATTATAAAATTAAAAAAAAAAGATGAAACCAATAATATAATATAATATAATATTCGTTCAGGTTTTCGTCAAAAAACATAAAAATAAAAATAATTTTTCAGGTCGATCAATTGTCTTTGAGTTCCAAATATATGGTAATATTAATAATATATATATTTTAGGTATTTAATAGTAGTATTTTATTTATAACGTTGTCTACTTATTATAATAATTCAATCATTATTGAATTATGCATAAAACTATTCAGATTCAAACTATTTGTAACAATTATTGTTACTTCACAATGAAATTTCATATTCACTAATTTTGTAGCTTCGGATTTGTCCAATTTAATTAATTAATTTGTTCTTATCTCGTAAAACAAACAATTATTGTTATATCATAATGAAATTTCATATTCAATTAATAGTTTGAAACTATTCTAAAGACTTGAACATAAAAATAAAAGAGTTCAATTCGGTGTGAGTCAAGCCATCAATTATTTTATTTTATTTTATTTTTTATGACCAAGAGAGCCACTAGTGCGAGGATGAGAATCGTTCCTACGATCTCCGGAATCGGGAGGAAAGTTTTAAGCACTTGATATATAGATATTTCAATTCGTTTGAAAAACAATACAATGTTTTGGATATAGTCCACACTTTATGAGTATGTTATGTTCGCCTTATTTTTACGATAATTAAAATAAGTTTCTATGGGTCACAATAAACTAAAATAAGTTTAATTGAATACAAATAAGTTGAAAAGCATAGACAGACCCGACCTATGTGGACGGCCGATGCATAAATTCACCAATAGTGAAGCCAATCAATAGGGCAGCCTACAAACATCCAATCCTAATCTAAATATCTAATAATAATAATGAAGATAAAGAACTTCTTGGGGGAAGGAGAGACGACAATGGTCCATTGCAACCATAAAATTTGATGTTGATAAGCAGCAAAGCAATACTACCAAAAACACCTTAGCCAATCCATCCATAATTATCATTAAAGGCCACCTTGACCTAAAGTAATGTTTGTTGTAAAATTAAAAGTTTGATTCACACCTATCCTCTAAACAATGGGAAATCCCAAAACTCGTGTCATTTACGGATTATTACGACCATATATACGAACATTAACACGTTTTAAAATGAACACAACCGCTAAACACAACGCCAATTTTTATCGAGACACGACATTAATGAACATTTGACGAGTAGATATGAAAGTTTATCCCCCCTAATGATTTGCATAAAAATAGAGGTAGAAGTCATAGAACACAGTACAGTATAATTATTAATGAATTGACCCCTCCTCCCCTCAAAACTAGTGGTAATATTCCCTTGTTTCCATACCACATGTTTCAAGTTCGAGTATTAACTTCTTATCAACAAAACCAAATATGGTCAATATCAACTTAGACAAGGACACACATGTGAGCTGCCAAAATAATAAGAATTCCAGCTTTACATTTCTCAAAAAAAAAAAAAAAACACTCAGAATAATAATGATATAGGAGTAGTAGTAGTAGTAGTAGATAACAAGAGAGCAATAATTAATCAATAAAAAGAAAAAAAGAGAGAGAGAGAGAGAAGAACATGAGTGAGTGTATAGTACCCAATTGGAATCTAAGTCATCACCAAAGACAAGACCTTAACCAAGCAGAGGAAGGATATAGATCCTCTCACGTGGACTTACACTCCTCTCATCACAACCAGTTTCAGCAACACCAGCAACAACAACAACACCAACAACACCAGCACCAGGACCAGAGTTTTTCTCATCTTGCTCCTATGTATGCTACTACTGTCATATTAGTATTTATTTTAATCGCGTTTTTTCGTCTGTCTGTTAGGGGTAAAGTTGTGCACATCGCTCTGGCTCTCGACACTCCTTTGCCAAAAGGAGTGTCGAGGGGTTCATTCGAGTTTTTTTTTTTTAACCATGCATTATTAGAACACTAGTTCTAATGTAAGGATATGTGTTGTTTTGGTATTATATTTTTGACATTGAAAATATAGACTAGTTGTTTTTGAACATGTTTTGTAGACTTTTCCACACTACATGTATAATCAGACAAATTGGTTAGTGTGAAACAAGTTTTTTCTGGATGTTAATGATCATTTTCATGCTATTGAGAGTCTACTGTTGTTGTGTTGTATGATTTCATATCTGTTTCACGATTGATTTTCTGGTATTGGTTTCATTGTTTTTTTTATTTATTTTTTTGCTGTTGAAAAGAATTTTGATGAACTACAATAGACAGAATTCTTGGTTTGCAGTATTATAATAAAAGTTTGTTAATTATGCATTAAATTTGCAGGTCAAATTTTGAGGTAGCAGAGTTAACATGGGAGAATGGACAACTGGCCATGCATGAATTGGGAAGCATTTTCCCAGCAGCAACSAACTCAACCACCTCGTCGCCACCGAAGCCATCATGGGGTGGTAGTGTAGGTAGGGCCGGCGACACGCTGGAGTCTATAGTCCACCAAGCAACCTACTACAACAACATAAGCCCAAATTTAATGCCTAACTCAGGGCTTCATCATCATCAGCATTCAGGACATCAGAACATGGAAAATGCAGGCTCATCAGTTGTGGCCTCTTCTGGCAGGAAATGGGTAGAGAATTCCGGACACAAACAGACACCAGGAGGCGGCCCACCACCCACTCCCCCGGGCCTGTTGAAGAAAAGGACGCGCTCTGAGTCTGAAAATTGTGCAGCACCGAGCATCAATGACCATGAGATGAGCGCGTGTGCAAGTGCAAATGCCGCCTTTTGTAAGGATGGCAACAACAACAACAACAACAACCACAACAAGGACAATACTAATATTACCACTACTACTAATAATAATGACACTACTATGATGACATGGGCGTCGTTTGAGTCACCCAGGAGTTGTACAAGGACTAAGACTACCACGGATGAGGACTCCGCTTGCCAGGGTGGCTCGGTACGTGATCTTCTAGTTCCCTTATCCCTGATTTTTTTTCTTACTTTATGCAATGAACAATTGGAAGGAAAGCGAAAAAAATTCAACAGGAAAACCACTTTCTATGTATAGTATGTGGTATAGATAAATTGGACACCATATTCTTGGTTCACAAAACTGATGTAACTTGCATAAGTTTTTTCCTTTTCAAGCTCAATCGGAATAATTTTCTAGTCACACTTACTGCAGGAAAATCAGGAGGAGGAGCGAGAGACTAAAGAAGAAACAGGCCGATCATACACAACAAGAAAAGGGAGGGCAGCTGCTGTTCATAATCAGTCTGAGAGGGTAAATATCATTGAAGAAAATTTAAGTTATGCACATAGTAATCTTTTATGGTCTACATGCAGAAGTAGCAAATCTGATATACTATAATTCTGCTTCCTTTAAAAATTTACAGCGACGAAGAGACCGCATCAATCAGAAGATGAAAGCTCTACTGAAGCTAGTTCCCAATGCCAGCAAGGTATGAAATTATATGATCATAAAACACATCCGGGGTCTGTTCTTTTCACCTAATTTAACTAAACTGAGAACAGAAGTACCAAACTGATGTTTACTGATTAATTTTCCAAACTGAAAGTTGAGTTGAAGAAAAAAGGGCAATCAGAAATCTATTATGCTTCCTTTGTACTGATTTTCAGTTCTGAATTTACAGACCGATAAAGCATCGATGTTGGATGAAGTGATAGATTATTTGAAGCACCTTCAGGCACAAGTTCAAGTGATGACAAATGCGAGATTTATGCCTCAGCTCATGATGCCACTAGGGATGCAGCAACACTTACAGCAGATGTCTCTATTGGCAAGAGTAGGAATGGGTGCCGGCCTAGGAATGGGATTAGGTATGCTCGATACAACTAGCATGGGTGCAACACACCCAACATCTCAGACAATGCCTTCGATGATCCCACCTCCGGTTGCCACTGGCACCTCGTCATTTGTGCCACCTGCCTTCGTTGTTCCTCCAATGATTCCAACAACCGTCCAGCAGACAAGTCCTGTAAACCCTGGAAATAACAATTCTGCCAATTTACAGGATCCATACAGCGCACTACTCGCACAGGCAAGTACAAGACTCTTGCAGCCTGTTTGTTCTTTCGTTTATGAAAGTTGGTGATTCATTTACTGATCATTTACTTTCATTCACTGATAAATTACCTTCAACTATTCATTGCTGATATACTGAAGATTTTTAGCGTAGTCATTTACTTTCATTCACTGATAAATTCTTGAATTCACTAATAAGAATCAAATAGAAAACCGGTTTAAGGTGGGGGTAGGGAAGTTAACTGTAGGGGAGTATACAGGAAATTTCCGACCAACACCGTTCTTATCAGTGAAATGACAATGCCCTTCTATTACCATCAGCTCAATCTAATGATTAAGTCTATTCTTATCTGCAGTCTATGAACATAGAACTCTACAACAGGATGGCGGCATTACAGAGGCAACATCAACAGACAGCATCACAGACAACGAACAATCAAATGCATTCAAACCATCATGTTCAACGAAGCTGAGACGATTCTTTATGATTAAAAGTTTTGTTCACCTCCATTTTAGTGCAGTTTTGGCAAATGTAAATGGTTTAGATTATTAGTTTCAGCCACATTCTTTTCTCTTTTCTGCTCTTAGTTGTCATATATAAAGCTAAATTAATATATATATTTGTAATTTTGTACCACGTATACTATAGAAATACCGTATACAATAAAAAGATATCACAAGCAGTTGTAAACTGGTGTTCAGAAAGTCATTTTTCCGATTTTGTGCACTCACAAATTGTATTATGTGAGTTTTTTTTTCTTTTTTTCCTCTTCTACATTATACCAATTATTATTATTTTAACAGTTTATACACTAACTATGCTGAACCTTTAAACCAACCCATGGGGTCTGCTATGAGATACACTGACTCTGGCACTAGTGTCGGAGTCGGACACGGATACATACATGTCCAAGTGTTCCACTTTGTTAAATTATGAAAAATTCCATAAATTAAGTCCCGAATGAATTGTCAAGTGTCCAAAACCCATGCGAGTGTCAAAAATCCGACACGAGTACTAAAAGTAAAAGGAAGAGTTCGAGTAACATAGATTGAAAACAGGCATGAATTCCAAAAATCAATATCCAACCAATGTTACATTCTTATTCTAGCAATTTCACAGAGGATAACTCAGTAAGATAGAACAAGGTAAAGGACAAATAATACTTGTAGAAGAAAGAATAAGATAAGGATAACTTAGTAAGATAACTGATTTACTTGAACAAGAAATCATAGCAAAAAAATAAAAAATAAAAAAAAACTTCTTATTGAATGTTTGTATGCTTTTTATAAAGGAAGATTTTACAAAATGTAGCTTATCTTTCATAAATCCTCCCACCTTTGTCCACTAAGGATTGTAGAAATCAACTTTTTTTTTTCCCTTTGAAAAAATGTAAGTGTGAAAGGAATGTGTTGCAAGGGGGAGTGTATCAAGGCACCAACAATATTTTCCTAAGAACTAAGATTCTATAGATCAGGACCTCGCAACGAGTCGCGAAAACTGATCCTAATTATTCTTCAAACCTAAGCAGATCCCCAGAACTCAAGATTACCTCAAGAAAAGCATAACTACTTTCTTCGGTCATTGCTCTGTGTGGTTGGCATACATGACAAGGCACAAGGCAGGCATATGCATAGGTGGTTTGAGAATCACTTTACAAAGCAAGTGGAAAGATTGCTTAAGCTTAACCAGAAACTTTACTTTAGAAGAAGAAAAGGGGAAACACAAGTTTTATCCCTACAGAATCATGTTTGAGACCATTGCACAGGCAGGACCAGTTACATGTAAGGCTCAGCTGATGCACACCACAATTTTGATATGCTCATGATGAAGGTGGGACCGCGGCGAAAGATCATAGAGGAAACAAGCTTCAGTTCACAATAATATATAATGTGTGACTATGATCAATCGGACTAACCGACATCGTAAAACAGACAGGTTAACTCTGTGTACGGAGTTAAAGAAGATGATCTGATCTTCTGAGCTGTACTGCAGGGACCACTGACAGATAGCYAATGATCGGATGTCAGGATGAAAATAGCAAGCCACACACACACTTTCCTATTATAAGCAAGCTGCTAAAGAGTAGTTATGTGCTTAGGTTTAATCTAGAATGTGTAGTCTTTGTGCTCATGCTACAGACTAATCAAATTTAGGTAACAAACTAACAACTTCATCTCACGCAACTTTTGGAGTACGAGGTCAGTATACTAGCTAGTAGCTACTTTGTCGACAATGTAGGGGGATCTCGCTAATGAAACGAGCCAATTTTCTACTCTAAGGAAGCGAGATTTTTGAGCATTAAAATGCAATCATGCATAAGAAAAACAGCCAGGTACCATGTCATTATCTCAGAACTACTTTTTTTTGCGTCCGTGTTCGGACCCTGGACATAGCCCACTTGCCATGAAAAACTACTTAAATGTGACCTAACCAAAGRATTCTGGTTATCCTGAAGTAGTGAATGAATGGACACAACACGATTTGGAGTACATACGACGAATAACAAAAGAAGGCCCTCCTCCGACAAAAGATCTGGTCAATAAGTGAGTTCACACATCACAGTTACATGTTCTGCAGACTGCAGTACAACAGTTGTCACTGAATATTTATTACCATCAAAGCCAGCAACTAACCTCAATTCAACTTTGTTGTTCTTTCCCTTTCAATTTCAGCTGTTCTGTTCTTCTATATGTCAAATATACTTTATTACAACATCCAATTTTGACAATATGTTGACAGTTCATTTTTCTGTTTTTAAATTTTTCTCTCTTTGATGGCGTTGAAATGGTTTAAAAAGAAACATTCAAGATTCCCAAAATTGTACTTCGTAAATTCTGAACAAATTTAAGAGCTGAGCAAGAGTGAGCCCGGCTTGGTTAGTTCGATGAACGGGCCATATTCTAGGAAGAGTTCCCTGGCCAGGATGCGGCATTATATTTTCAGATTATTTCAGCTATAGACTATAGGCCAACTTTCCTTTGACCAATTGTACCAGGGGTCCAGGACTAGCCAGCCGGCTAGGTGAAGCACATTCCGAGTTTCKGACCATATGAAGTCGCAGCCTAGACCATGACCAACTCTATAGGCTATGCTAACTAAAACAACACTTCACTACACATTTAAAAATTCGCAAACACTTGTCCATTTCGCCTTATAATAGAAATTATGCTCCAACTTCTTCGAAATTTTATTGAGAAAATCGAGTTCTAAATTCTAATATAATGATTCTGTCGAAAAATGGAGGAGCTCCATGGAAACGAAGAATTCCCTGATATCTGACAGGCTGTGTAGATAAGTAGCAGCTTAAGTATTTTAAGGGTGATTGGTGCAAAGTTACTAGTGAATTAGTGACAATCACATTCTCACATCTCTGTTTAATGGGCTTCCAGTTTCTGATATAATAATGTATGATTCCTGTATTTATTATCAATCTCTTATTCTCTTGCATATTGTTTTTAGGAAAAATTGTCAATAACTACCCACTTTTTTTTAACTTTTGAAAACAACTACCCAGATTGTTTTTTATTTAAAACAATTACCCATATTTTCAATTTTTTTTGCGAATCACTACCCACATTTGGATTTTGACCACTCAACACCATGTTAACCACCACAAACCACCCCAACGCGGCAGCCCAATTGTAAAACCACTCAACTTTGTTGTTTCCCACTTCTAAAACCACCCAACACCCACCAAAACAACTCAACCACCCAAACCTCGTCACACTTAGTTTTTAATCTTTCTCAGCTATCCATCCATTTTTTGGAATAGTTCTTTCATAAAAGTTGTAGATCTCGGAAAAATACATGAAGCAGGCTCAAGAATCACGTGATTTGGAGTTGTTTTCAAGTAGTTATGCCTTCCGCAAGTTTGAAAATCTGAAAGTGGGTAGTGTTTCGCAAACAAAACATAAAAAGTGGGTAGTTATTTTAAATAAAAAAAAAAAACAATCCGGATAGTTGTTTTCAAAAATGACAAAAAGTGGGTAGTTGTTGACAATTTTGCCTTATTTCTAAACCTTTTACTGTATATTGGTTAGTTCTTGGTTAGTTCTGCAACTTCTGTTAAATTTCACAGATATTGATTGGTGCCTGTTAAAATGCTATGAAATACATTTGTAATTTTTTTTAATTTTTTTTTTAAAAAACTCTTTGTTCTGAGTAGTGTTGTCTTGTTGTCATTGGATGTATAACAGAGAAATTGACATTTGTTTCATTCAGATATTAATCATGTTACTGTATTAGTTGGTAATTATCAGATTGTCCCAAGTCCTAACATTTCATAATAAAGATTTTAACTTGAATTATTCCTATTTTCTTCCTAACACTTGTTGAGGACATAATATATAATCATATGTATAAGGGGACAACTACACCTCTACAAGCGTCTTCAACCATTAAAACGGAGGAAGATAATTACACCACTCTGGGCACTCTACTCAGGAAGTTCACCAGTAAAATGAAGCAGTTGAAAAGAAGACGAAAAATTCATATATGAGGAAAACAAGGTCACAAATGAACCCAATAGATTCATCATTGAAATCCACAAGATTATTCATTAAGAACAAACTATAGCCTCTGAAATGAGGCACTGGTATAGATCAAGAAATCGAAACCACATTTCTCTCCCATTACAGCAGTACTGTGTATCAAACATATACATACATCTTTGATTTTAAAAAAGAAAAGAAAAGAAAAGAAAATGGGTGGAGAAACGGAAAACAGAAATGTGTATACCTTCACACCATGTCACCTCATTTAAAAGCAAAACTGTACAGAAGAAGGCCGTAATACTTACCATCCTTTAGAACGTCAGGAGGCATTAGATTCGACCAAACGTTTGCGGTCATGCAGAGACATTACAGTTTCAAAAGCACCCACCAGAGCTTTAACCTTACTTTTCCTAGTCTTCACAAGCTTGCTTGCAGTCTCTTCAATCACATTGTTCAAATCGACATCATCTTTTTTCTCCGATGCTTCTTGGTGTCTCAAACGAACTTTCTCCGGTCCAGGAGAGGTATTGTGCGACTCATTGCCCATATCACTCCCATCTTTCAATTTTCTATCAACCTCAGTTTTGGCATTTTGGTCCTCTGGCAAAGTTCTTTTTTTGAATCGGAGTTTCCTTGGAGCATTGTTTGCAGCCTGAAGGGCAACCACAGTTCCTCTCTTAAACTTCACCTTCCAAGCAGAAGCATCATTCTCTTCAGGAAGCTTTTTCTCTTTCCTTTTGGGCTTCAGTTTGGGCTCCACAGTTGACTTCTCTCTTGTAACGTTGGTTTTGGACCGACCATCTTCTCGTGTTGGATTTATCTGTTTGATATTTTTAGAGTCTAAATTTTTCATTCCACGACTAACTGCTGCCTTTGCTCTTGATATGCTAAACTTTGACCCACCWTCTTCTGTTTTATTGCCAATTTGTTTCGTCTTTGACACYCCAGTTTTCTTCATAACCTCTGAGCCTTGCTGCTGCTCTCGTTGAGAAGACTCTTGAGATGAAAAGGACAGCTGACTCCTTCCTTTTCTGTTACCATCATTTGATTTTTGGATTCTGCTCGAATGAGTTGCCTGAGGATTACTTCGCAGATTTCCACCATGGTTTGAATCCTCCTCTGCTAATGTTTTCTCAGAAATATCTTCATGTCCATCAACTTTGGCTTCTTCAGGATTAATCTGATTTTTAAAACTCAAAGAGCTCTTGCGACTCTTGTAAAGTCTAGCTTTCACACTAGGTGATTTCTTTAAGGGTGTCTTGGGAGAGTTACTCATCTTTAAGGGTGTCTTGGGAGAGTTACTCATTTTCTCCTTTCCTTTGATCTCCCTTCCAGCTTTGCTACATTCAGCTTCCTTCGGCACTGATGTCTCTGAGGAGCTACATGTTGGTTCCTGTGCAGTGACCTCCTTTTCACCCTCAATAGAGCTTCCTTCTTCTTTCCTAGTCTTGATTTCTTTGACTTTCCTGGTTGGTTTTTCCTGCAAATTTGAGCTTTGAATCACTGTTTTCCTGACCGATTGCCCTTTGCTTGAATTTCCAGGACTTGGAATCGAAGGTGGCTTAATTTCACTCTGTACACGCTTCACTTTTGGCCGATTAACTAAGTCGCCCTTAGGAAGATTTTTCTCTTCCAAACGCATCACAGGAGTTTTCTCCGGTATGGGACCGGGAAGAGATAGGCGCCGATTTAGATCTTTCTTCTTTTTCACTTTCTCTGCTACACTATTTTCCAGGATATTACTAGTTGTCCTCGTTATGGGGTGGGCTTCTCTAATTGTTCCCATGGTCAATCTTCTAGTCTTTTTCTCTGTTTCATGTTTATGGCCATATTTGCAGAGATCATGGCACGAACCAACTGAATTGCTGAGATAACGAGAACGAACATTGAACTTGTGATTTTGACCAACAATAACTAGAGCGGGACTTTTTCTTGCTCGTTCTGCAGCAGAACCAGTTTCTTTGGTAGGGGATTTCTCTACAAGTCCACCTTCTCCAATATCACTATTGCCTCCCAGATATTCACCTTCTTCCTTGACTGCAGCATCAGCTGCCCCATCATCCACTTTATCTGCTTCTTCCGCATCAACAGTGACAGAATCAAATATCATCAGATCAATGCTATCATCACTATCCTCCTTGGGTGGTGGTTCAACATCCATCGTCATCTCACCACATTCCAGCTCCATTTCTTGAGGTGGTACAGCCTTATCATCGTTTTCTACAGACATTCTTTACTGAGGAACTACGAAGTGGATTGAATCCACAATTCTGAAACATTAACAATGTAATCAGGATCCACAAAACACAGAAATTAAAATAATTATGATTCACTAATAGTAATTAGTAAATATGTAGCAATGCATAATAGGCATACAAAAACAATCACCCTATATGCAACAATAGTTCATATATACATGAGAATAAATTTAATATTACAAGGACTATATTTGCCTAAATCTAATGCTTATTTTGACAATATCTATTCACGAAAAATAATCACATTGGAGGATCGATTGCACGACTCAAAGGCAAAAAAATTCAATTCTCGTGTTAATATTTAGAACACTGCATAATATTCATAGCTGTTCAAAGTTCAAAACGAAAAAGTTCATAATATTCACAGCCTATGRCACCAAACTACCATAGACAAGACAACATCCTTAAAGCTCACAAACGACACGTAAAAGTTCCTTCCTCTTATAGGTCATCAAAGTAAAAGTGATAATTTGGCAAACCTTAATGAGGACTTTGGATTTCATGTTCATCCATCAATAAAAACCTTGAAAAATCATTTCTAGTCTCTAGCATATACTCCAGCAGGATACATTTTTCAATGCGACTAGGATCGGACAAGCTATGGTTAGAAGATGATTCAATAACTCAAAAGTGACACAAGTGTAACCTGTGCCAGTAAAAAGAATGATAAAAAAAAAACTCAGAAATCATCTAAGTCAATGAGTGATCAAAAAGATGAAACTTTTTTTTTTTTGTTAATGACCAAATTAAAAGAGCCCCATCTAAAAAACTCTCACCATCATTGTATTTGTATACACAAAAATTCAAACCTTGGAATAACGAAATTTTGTTACAGATATCCTATGAGATTGAATATCTAACACAAACAAAAAGTTGAAAAATTGGGAGAGGGGGGGGGGGGGATGAGAGAAATAGGCTGTACAACAACCAAATGATTCAATCAAAATTTATAATAAACCTACATTTACAAGTATAATCATAAATGTATGAAAGTCACTTCAACAGATAGCAATATCATCACCAATAAAGTACACTATTTATGAATTATGAGCAAGTCACTTACAGCAAGAAAATTACATGCAACTGGTTGAAATAAATTCCTCAGAAAGAAAACCTTGAACAAAAAAATGCCATATGAAAATAAAAAAACAAATTAAATACTAAAACAAAAGGAATCAAAAAATAAAAACTATGTCAAATGGGAAAAATCAAAACCAATATACCCCCAATTAACTAATACTGAATTCAATCTGATCATAATCATTTAAAAAATCCCAATTAAAATGAAATCATGATCTACCCTCAAATGTGAACATCAATATGCATTTCAAGATCAACCCAAAATGATACTTTTGACTTTCAATCAAATTCTAATCACCCATTCACATGCATTCATAACAAATTAGGAAGATAAAAATAAAACCCATTTCAGAATCAGATAACAAAGGATCAATCTTGATCACTAAATCACAGACAAAAAAAACCCCTTTTGATCAGCCACCCAAAGTTGAGCAGAACAAGAACAATCAACAAAGAAATCACCAAAACAAAGACGAATTTAGCTCTTATCCAAACAAACCCTGATTTGGGTACAAGAAAAAAATAAAAAAATTTTTACTGAATCAACGATTAAAAAAGATGGTACCTTGATGAGATTTTCCCAGTCGAGCAGGTGAATTAGGGAAGAGAGAGAAACGGAAAAGGTAATAAAAATAAAAATGGGATTATATATATTTTTTTTGGGTATTTTTTTTTAAGGGGTTTTAGGAAGATGTTGGGTTGTAATGGTGATTAGAGATGAAGCTGGTATGACTTGGAGAAAGAAAGCGCGTTTGTTGGGGAATTGCATTTGATAAACTTAAGAGTTCATCRTTTTGTTCTCAAAATTATAGGGTCCCGCCAAAATAAACGGCATGTAGATTAGTGTGCTTTTTTTTTGTGCTAATGTAGATTAGTGTGTGTGATTAAAGGATATTCTATGTGTTTTCTTTCTCCAAAAAAAGTTGGTTTATGGATGATAAATTAAGACATTGGTCACTCGATTGGTTTAATAAATATATACATATTACTTTTTTTTCGCGTTCGGTGAGCTAACCACAAGAGCGAGAATAAAATTATCTTTTGAAATCTTGGGAAAGTTTTAACCAATTGAGTTATCACTTTCTCACGAAATAGTTGGTTTTATTTTGCCAAATATAGACTATGTTTAGGTCGATTTAGTTGATTCTGTCTATACTAATGTAGATCGTTGTGCAAAATTAAAGAGTGCGTTCTTTTCACTTTTTTTTTAAAAAAAAAATTAGGTCCAATCAAGTCTAAAATTACACTGATCGAAAAATAAGGCTCAATTAGAGTTAATCGGTTCACATAGGTCTAGTTTAGATAAGTTTGGGTCTAATAAAGTAAAGAGAACACACTGGCGTTTGGTTCATATAATGGTATAAGTTTGGAATGAGGAACGAAACTAAGGTGGTATGGGTTTGGAACTCCATACTTAATACCATGCGTTTGGATTTCCTTGGGAATGATTTTTATTTGTTTAATTTTAAATCTAATGTATGAGTTTGAGGTAATGGATTTTAAATCTAATAATTTATAAAGCAAACAATAAATATGAGTTTTGTTGATTCTAAACTCATACCTCATACCAAAACCATGTAAACCAAACCACGGAGGTATTCTTTGAATTTTACGGGTAATAGCCTAATAGGTGTTTTTTTAATGAAACTTTATCGTCTAAGTAATTAGTCTCTAATTATGGGGAATTAAGGGAGGGAAATCATGATTAGTGGGTGTATGTGTATTGTTTGGTGTGGGAAAAGGAGGTTGAAGATCTAGAATATTGTTTGTTTCCCTTGAAATGGGAATGCACTCATTCATATGGTGAGAGAGAATGGTTGTTGAGTTTGGAAAAGTGTTTATCATGATTGTTGAGCACTTTAAGAACGTTTATTCCTTCATGCATTCACATCATCATGCTTTTTAAATTAATTACAGCTTAATTGTAATTTTTGTGAAGGTACAAAGTTTTAAATGATTTTGTGATACTGTATTAAGATTCATTCAATTATTTTCATTGAAGTTGAAGCTATTCACATTGGACCCCTTTTAATTTTCCCATCTTATCTATTAAGAGTATAAGTTTCACGTTTCACGTTTAAGTTAATGTCCTAAGCAAACTTTCATTGTCTTGCACTCTTACGTAAACCCTTGAACCCTTTCTTAAATTAGGAAAAGATAATGCACTAGAATGAGAAGATTCAAATAAATAAAATGTCAAAATTAAATAAACATAGATAAGTTAATTGACCATGAATTCATTAAAATTCAACTTTAACTTTAAATTATTATTGATACTTATACGTGAAGAAAATAATATAAACAGGTGGACAATTATGACCATTAAATACCATATAGTTAGAAAAGACCATTAGAGGTTGGCAGGGGCGACCTAGCTGGGGGACAAGGGACACTTGTCCCCCCATTTCAAAAAAAAAATTCTGGGCTGAAATTAAAAAAAAAAAAAAAAAAAAAAAAAAAAAAAAAAAATCAGAATAGCAATCAGGTTTAGAGAGGAATCAGAATAGCAATCAGAATATACTAGACTAAAAAAAGATATTACTTGAAAAACAGAAATATACATTATAGACCACAAAACAAGAAATTAATGTAATTTGAAAAGATTTTATTTTATTTTTTCAATCAAAAACTCAAAAAATATTCCTTAATTCAAGAGAAAGAGATTATAGAATAGTCAGAATATTGATTAGGAGTTTAGAGAGGAATAGGAAAGAAAAAAAAAAAAAAACGAAATCTGAGTAGTCAGCAGTCGTGAGCGAACGGCGAGGGCAGACCAGCGGCGCTGCGGACCTGCGGAGGCGGTGAGGCGGTGAGCAAACCTGCCGACACGCGGTGAGGCGAGAGCGGACCACGCGACGAGTGAAGGCAGATTAATTTCACAAATTCCAGATTTTCAGTCGTGAGGACAGAGACCTGCACTGCATACTGCTCTTTGCTCTATGTGCTCTACGCCTCTACTGCTCTACACACAACACAAGACTAATAAGTAATAACTTACTAAGATTAGTAGACTACTGTATGTTTATACTTTATGACTTAATATACTTTATTACTTTATACTTTATTACTTTATATTTTTAATCAATTAATTGTTAAAGTTAAATGTTTAAATGTTTTCCTTTATTGATACTTGTATAAGTGTATAAGTTGTGACATTGTGTAATTGTATTGTAATTTGTTTATTTTATTGTTTAATCTTGTTGATTGACTTGAATAGTTGAATACTTCAATATTTTAATAGTTGATTATTTGTTTGAATTGTTGATTGTGTTTCTTGAATTGTTGAATACTTGTATAACATTATTTGTTTAATTAACAAAGTGCTTTTTTTTGTGCTTAATTAATTTATTGTTGGTTAATTAACAATTTATGTGTTTAAGAAATTTTAATTTAAAATTTTTAGCCGAATTAACCGATACCCGATCCGAGTTAACCGAAACTCGTGACTTTATAATTTGTCCCCCCACTATTCAAATCCTGGGTCCGCCACTGGAGGTTGGCACCAAAACAATTGACAAAGCAAATTAGTGATTGAAATATTGTTGAATTTTATTCTTTTCAATTGACAATTCATTTTGATGAAGTGACTAGATTATCTTTTTTCAATTTCCTTTTTTTCATGCACACAAAGATAAAAGGAATACTATGTTAAAAGCATTAGACTATTAGAGTGTAGCAAGCAAGTTAAAGAAACATGAAATKATGAGGTTGTTGAAGAAGATAGATGCTATTTCAATCCTGTTTTCTTAACTAACATAATAACATTTATTACAAGTCAACTAAACTGATAGTACTAACTAAACCTTCTCCAAATTACATACTTTGATGTCCCAAAAACAAAGGAAATATGAAAGTGGTACCATTTTACAGGCTAAAAACATATTATGGTCCCTGATTTCTCATAATACTTGGATTATGGGGTCATTTTCCTCACCTATAACTGATTGTGATTGTACTACACTCTTCATGTGTWATAATGGCACCACATGACCTAAATCATTTTCCTGCTTTCTCCATATATACTTCAGTACTCATAACCCATCCTCTCAACTGTTCCGAGAGACGGAGATTCGGAGTACGTGTTTAACTRRCGTTTGCCCTGATAATAGACCCTATGTATGTCCACCTTAAACTCGGCTCATTAACACCCCTTTACYTAGGCTGGAGTGTTTAGTACAAAGCGATTGAGTCCACGTGACAGGTCTGGCAGACAGCCTTATAATAAAGGAGAGCACAACATTAGAAACAGAAATCAAAAGGTAGTCTGAGATAAAGGTGATAAACAAACTGCCCTCCGAAGTCAGAAACATGATGTGATCACAATGGACTCCCTACCACTCTCTCTTTTTGTATGCGCGGCACATTGCTGAACAGTTGAACACCAGGCCACTCAAGTGTTGGTCATGGCCTCATGGGGCACAAAACATTTAACAGAACCTGGACACTGTAACACCGATTTTACGACATCAGAACATGCTTCTCAACATGGCCATCTACTCACTATATATGGTAGTGAACTAGTGATGCACTGGTAATACTTAGCAAAACCCAGAAACACAATCACAGAATACATTCTTTATACTTTGGGAAGATAGTCTGGAAGATCCAAGCTAGATCGAATTGCAGCACCAGAACAGGTGCAGCTGAGATTAATTCCAATCTCAGGGATAAAACAAAGGCATGCAGCTGATTTTAGCAAAGTACTGACTATTCTACTAGAGAATACTGCTGTTTAAATCCAAAAAAAGAAAATATAAAACAGAAATAGCACTCTGCAACTAATTACTACAGACTGGTGTAAATATTCAATCATCTGWCATAGTTTCATAGATTACAAAACCAACATAACTTTACATTCTAGGACTCGTATGGCCAACAAAAWATCTTCGGAGGGATAGATAGATACAAGAGCGGACAATGTTGGCAGATTGAAAGGCAGCATTGGAAAATATTTCAATACATCACACTGCAGTATTACAAGGTATCTACTGGTGTAAGAACCAGTTTGCAGGTACCACACCTCAAACCACAGAACGGCATTCCAGAAAACAAAGGTTTTCTGCACAGAACACTTCACCGTGCTGCAGTAGAGGGCCAGGTAAACTTCATTCATACATTCAAAATGGTGTAGTCGGCTGATTGATGACTTGCAGAAAGGGCAAGCAAATGTTCGCTGTAAAGAAGGCAAACAGAGGATAGAGTTCTTTAGACTCTCAAGTGAGAATTTCTCTAACCAACCAATCCAGGCTGGGATAGGCAAAGTAGAGGACAAGAAAAGAAGGGAATGCAAAAAGAACGGTGATGAGAAGATACAAGGCTAAGATGGCAGCACTTGCTGGTATTGCATAAAGGGTGACAAGAAGGAAAATCACCACAAGGGGAAATTTAGCGGTCAAGTGGACTACAAATACCAAAGACTTGCGAAGTGATGTGTTGAATTGTTCTCTGTTYAAGTATTGACGTACAGGGGCCACGTTTCTGTGAGTTAGTTCTCTCCCTTCATCTGTTTGATGAAATTCCCGATGGTTTCTGACATGGGATTGGCTAGTCATACCAGTATTTACATTCAAAGAACCCGATTGACGAAATTCCCCATTGGAAGAGTTATAAGACCTTGTCCTATCACCGTTCATACTCTCAACCATCCATAAAATGAAGTAATTTTTCCGAGGGAATCTAAGGGCACCTTTGTAAACCATCCGAGGAGAGAGTAAATTGCACCATGGGCAAGAAATAAAAAATGGAAGCTGGATGGGAAGAGTGGGAAATTTTAGAGCAGCCCATGGGAGTCCTAGCACACAATGCTTGCACAAAGTATGACCACACCATAACACATAGGGAACATTCTCAACAAGGTTYAAGGATTCCCAGCATATTGGGCATTCCAAGCCTTCCTCTCGATTGGCATCAATAGATGCATCATCATCAGAACACTCTGTATTTGGTGTTAAAGGATTATTCTTCGAGTGGACACAACCGGCAATGGCACTTGAAGCACGGGTCCACATTGTAACTAATACGTCAGCAGAGGTTAAAACTGATTTTCTCTTTCTTTATGATAGGCCATAAGTTCTCAGAGGCTCCCTTTTCTAAAAGCGATCACCACATCAGCATTGAGAAACAACAGCTTGGTCTGAAAGAATAGAAATAACTAAATGAAGGTTGCAATAACCAAAAAATCTTGGTCAGGTTCAATTGATAAATTGCAGAATGTGTGTTTACTTCAAAAAAAAAAAAAAAGAATAACATGCAACTTCAGCTTTAGTACTCAATATGAACAAGTGATACGCTAATATGCTACAATTGAACACACAGGATAAACTCAAAACATAAATGAAGGAATGGGTTCCCAAATTCCCGAAAATAATAATTCCAGAGATCGGTAGAACTGTAGTAATAACAAAACAATCAAATATTTGCATCAGCCAAATGCACAGAGCAAAAAATAGCCAACACACAACATCAAATATGAATAGGATACATCACAGGAAAACTCATTATAAAATAGCAGGCCAACTTCACAAGGTCGCTACTTGAAACCATCCAGCAGACATAAATGTGACACTGATACGTACAAATATAAAAGGCTTAAGTTAAAGGTTATACACAAAAAAAAAAAAAAAAAAAAATGGCAAGGGTGTATAATGGAAGTCAACTGCATTAACCATATAGTGTGATACAATTTGAAATTGGCACTGTAAAATAAGGTGCTACACAAGGACCTACACATCTCAGGCTCTCAAGCACTTAGCACATACTACAACTAACCTGAAACTAAAAGATCACGACTAGATACTTAAAACCTTAGTACAACACGAATTCCAAATTCTAAATTGCCATCTTCTGTATATGATCCAAACTAGCAAACACGTATCCTAATATAGACCTTTCCAATAAAGGGGTCATAGACTCATCATATAACACACATAACATAACACCACACACAACATACACATTATCTTTTGTCCTTCTTCCAGTTGCCTTTCACAGCCTCCCGATCTTTCTCATTAAGCTAAAAAATCTATACATTCAGAAAACTCAAACAAGAATCCCATGACTTTATGTTATTCTTATAAATAAGTTCCATTTTTTGGTCAAACTTTTGCCTTCGATGAACGGTTCTTTAAGAACAGGCAAAGAAGAAGAATATCCAGCTTGATTCGAAAGCAATAGGACCAAGGTCGGATAAAATCCAATTAAAATGATAGTTAATCAGCACACAGTAAGCACTCCGAGATTAATTAATCCCGTATCATTTAACACTCAAGTGTCAGAATTCTAACTTCACATAACAAATTGTCCTCCCTTATATGAAAGCTCCAAGCATATCAAAAATCTCACAGCTTAATAACTAACAAAGCATCATAACTTTCTCTCATTTTCCCCCTGTTCCCTCACTAGGGAGGCTCAGAGGTATGGAAAAAACAGGCTGAGCAATAACAAAGACTAGGGCCTCACCTTCCCTAGCTCCGGATTATACTCCAAAGACAATTCATAAATAAAGAAGCAGACTCCACCTTGAATCAGTGACCTTGAGCACAACGCACTTAGCAAATAGCATATAGAAAAAAGTGAGAAGAGAGGAGATGATTGGAGGGCAGCCCAGTAAGAAACTCGAAATCCTCAGAAGTGATGGGAATGTCTAGGATCAGCAATTAACGCAGAATTCATATTGAAAGCTTACAAGTTACAAACTTACGATTCTATGAGTAGCAGAATCAGATATCATAGAATCAATTAAGCACCCCAAATGAAGGCATTCATAAGAGTTGTTAATCATATAATACACAACAAGCATGAGCTGCAAAAAACGTACTGTGCAAATCAAGAATTTAGTTTAATTTCTCACATAAAAGAACTTCACTTCCAAATAACACTAAAATTAATTTCAAATTCCAAGTCTCAAATCATACACCAGATTATAAAGAAACCCATCAAACAAAATTTGATTCTCAWWAWTRCKKKAKCKKRMG
>SNQN01002576.1:0-68238 GCA_008642245.1 Bassia scoparia | reverse complement strand
TGATTTTGTCTGATTATGAACAGATTATACTGCATTAGTGCATAACATTACAGTATTACACTGCATAAAAAACAGATTATGAACATTGTTCATTTGTATGGCTGAAAGCATTCTGGCATTCTGCAGATTATGAATACTGAATAGTTGAATAGACGAAATCACTCAATTGCATTGGCTTTAATTTTGGTTTTAATTTTGCATTGGCTGAAAGCATTCTGCAGATTATGACTAACAGAATACTAACAGAATTAATTCATCACAAATTCACAAATTCACAAATTCACAAAATCACGAATACTAACAGAATTAATTCAGAACAAATTCACAAATTCACAAATTCACGAAATCACGAATACACGAAATCACGAATACTAACAAATTCGTTCACACTTCACAGCATCTTTTTGGAAATTTGCTATTCAATCATTCACAAATTATGAGCACGAAAATAAACAAAGAATTGAATATGCATAAAAATTCATATAAACACATATTTAAACAAAACAAAGATTTAAACAAAGATTCATATATAAAAATTCATAAGAAAATAATTAAAAGGAATTACTTGTGAGTCGTGAGCCGTGATGATCGGAGATGATCGGAGATGACGAGTCGTGAGCCGTGATAGCTAATAGTCGACGATGACGAGTTAGGGTTTCATTGGTGATTTAGTGAGAGAGAGACTGAGAAAGTGAGAAGTTTGAGAGAGTGAGAACTTAGAACTGAGAAGCGACTAGCGAGTTAGGGTTTCTGAGTATTCTGCCTTCATTCGTGACATAATGTTAGGGGCTTAGGCCCAATAATTGTAAAAGTAATAGTATAAAATGAATTGGGCTTTTAGAATGTGAGCCCAATAATTCGTAAACCGGATATCCGGATTGTGATAAATAATATTCCGGATCCGGTCCGGTTTCCGAATTCAAAAACCGGATATCCGGTCCGGTTTTTCCGAATTTTAAAAAACCGGATCGGAAGTTCGAATTTTCGGAAAAAAAATTCGTATACCGTACCGGAATATCGGAATCGTAAATTTCTGCACAGCCCTATCNCTGTTAACAGATTAAGCACACCCTTCGTCAAGGATTACAACTCTACAAATGAGACCCATAGTGAGCGATTTGTGGAAGATTGAAGGCAAGACATCAGAAACATAGAAGCAAGGTGCTCTTGAGAATGATTACTCTCTAAGCTCTTCCAGCAGTGAAATCGACTTCACAGAAGGAAATTATAAGGCGAGGAAAGACGAACATCAAAAGGAGGCTTTAAGCTGTTCCGGTATAAACTTAAGTCAAGACAATTTGTTACAAGTAGAAGGCAGAAATTACATAAGTTTTGAAAGCTGGTGTAGCTCATTACTTTATGCAACATTATCATAGGAGCCAAATACAGAACTTTATCGTAAGTATTCTGTTTTGCTGAGTCTATAGCGTTAGAACTGAGAAGACTATAATGAAAAATTTCCTCCAAGAAAGGCCATTAAAGACCACAACTTTATCGTACATATTCTGTTTTGCCGAGTCTATAATGTAAAATTTCCTCCAAGAAAGGCCATTAAAGACCACAACTTTATCGTACATATTCTGTTTTGCCGAGTCTATAGTGTGAGAACTGAGAAGACTATGAATGTAAAATTTCCTACACGGAAGGCCATTAAAGTCATTAAACTATCAAAGACCCTTGGTGACCTTGGACCTGATCAATATACGATTATACGACAAGCATGAAACAGCAATCACAGGAATCGCAGCTCATCTAATTACAGAATATTGATCACGATCACTCACAAAAGTATACTCCTCCATAGCAAACTCAATCCTAATCAAACGTTTACGTGTATTGAAACTCGGTCCTAATCAAGAACAAGGATTAACTTCCAAGTCACTCAATCAATCAAAGCCTTAATCCCAATTAAAAATCACAAGATCAAAGTTCTACATAGCRATTTGATGTGAGCTCCATAACCAGAATGCAATGACCACTTCTTATAAGCGTAACAGTTTCGCTTATGACAAAACGTTTCGGGTACGCAAGTCAAGGGAAATCCATTCGTAGCGAGCTACGAAGGACCAGTTTTCCRTCAAATGATCAATGTYACACATCAAAACTACCCTGAATCAAGACTAGCATCACATTTTTCATGAATTTGGTAAAAGAAAACACAAAGACCAAAACTACCCCAAAAACTCAGAAGTTAGAAGATTAATTGCTCAAATTAAAGCATGCAAAACTCATCTAACATATAAATCTTTTACAATCAACTAACTAGTGTTGAATTTGGTCTCTCCAAACCCTGAATTCACAATTTCACACTGTCGGCAGAAGTTAGAACACAACAATCAAATTGTGGGCAAACATAATACTTCGAATCACTCAAAATTCAGCRCATACTTCTGCTAATCAGTAACACACACATTATGCATATCATAAAACCCCCAAAATTGAAACTTTATTCCAATAACAAACAACCCAATAACTCAAATCCCATTATATAAAAACAATAGCATCAGAAAATGAAAAAGTACCCAAAACAAAGAGTTCATAACAACATAATTGAAAAAAGAATTAGAAGAAGAAAAGGAAAAGGAAAAGGAAAAGGAAAAGGTGGTACCTTGAAGAACATGGTCTTCAGGGCCAATAGAAGAATCCCCACAAACATCACAGACAACTCTGCCTCGGATTTCGCCAGTCCATGAAAGTGCTGTGGGAGTCAGCAGAAGTAGCAGAAGAAAGATCAAACTATTTGATAGATTGAAGTGAGGAACATCAGTCATGCCTTCTTTCTTCATTTTTTCAGCTGTTGTTTGATTGATTGCAGGAAGACCTGAAACCCGAGTCTTTTGGGTTCAAAGATTGCTCTTTTATTTTGTTTTTGGTTTGGAATTTTGGATCATTGGATTTCCTCTTTGTTTTGCTTCGTTTGACTTTGTGCACTGTACCACTGTTTTGTTTCTAAATGCTCTCTTGTCTTACTTTACTGTACAGTAGTTTTTCACTTTTTTTTGGGTAATGTGGGCATGTTCTTTTTCACTCGACTAAATTGAAGTGAATTGAAAAAATAATACTTTATAAAATGAGAATTATGTAAGAAAGTTTAAGAATAATAGTAGCGGTGAAAGTACTCAATAATTGATTAGCTGTAACACTAGAAAGTAATGATAGAAGTAAATGTTAGCTTTCAAGAATACATTTATCAATATTATTTTTCGTGTCCGGTAATAATAGCAAATGAGAAAAATTAATTATAAATAGTAGGAGAAAATTTGTCAAGTAACGTTTTAATTTAGTCCAAGCGCTAAACGTTAGTAGCTTTAAGAAAAAAAGTAGTCTTTACCATTGATCTCTACTCAAAAAACGCTACCTTCTCGAAAAGTAATACTTTATTTTTTTATGAGGAAGTGTTTCAATCTACTTCGACACTAAATGCTACCTTAAAACGTTACGACAATCACGCTCATGAATTAACCAGCTATTCAAAATGATGGATACTTGATTTATAGTTTTATACCCATCAGGCATCGAGACTCGATATTGATACTAACCCGGTTCGAGATCTTGGACCCGAACTTGGAACCAAATGAATCAGTTCCAAGTTTGGACCCACCAGTTTCACACCAATTTTAGGGTATCGAGAATTCTCGATGAACCCTAAATCCCCTAATACAAAGCCCTTATTTTGGGCCAACTTTGAAATACTGAATTTCAAACAGCACATGTAAAATATTTGACCCATTTGACATTGGGCTTAAAWAGGGTTTTGTAAACTGCAGTTAGGTTAAACTAGAGACATCCATCATCATTCAAATCTTCAACCGCCGATTTCTATAAATCATGTCATTATCCTTCTCACATTAATCTGCTCACTTCTTTCTCAAATTGATTTCTTWTTCAGGTTTCAATYTTACTTCTTGCACTAGCTCAAACTATGTGATTGATGTCATTGTTGTTTGATATTATGTTCATTCTTTTCTGGGTGTTTTGATATTAATTTTGKTTGCCGTATAAATTTCTCGAAATCCAAATTTTAGTGATATTGAGCATTTCATGATCTGGGTTTATACACTGTAATGTTGCTGAATTGTTGATCTTCTGTTCAATTGACATAATGTTGTTGTTATGCTTATCTTTGAGTTTGATATTGCTTAGTGTGATTTTCTTGCAGTATGTCAATATCTAAATTCACTCCAATGATGGTTTATGTTAAAAGTAGCCTGAATTTCATTGATGAGTGATTATTTTTTTTCTGAGGGGTTGATAAATGAATTTACACTATTTTTGTGAATTGTGATGTAGTTATTTTACTAGATCGATAAATTGTTTTGTGTTGTTGATGATAACTTTGCTTTGGAAACAAATTATTGTTTGATTATTTGGGGATTTATTACATGGGAAAAATCATATCTTTTGAAACTCAAGTAACTTTTTTGGTCAAGTTTCATCTCAATACATCCCTGTGATGAATGACTTATGTCCATATATTAAAGTAGTGGACTGATATACTTGATGACTAATCATTCTGAGGGATTTCTTGCAAMTTATTTTGATTTYTAGGTCAACACTAATTTGTTGATGTTGTCCTTATCGTTTAAGGGCGGGGCGAGGATGAGAGTCGATCCTAGGAACTCTAGACAATTGAGCTATCCCAGCTCTCTTTAAGGTTAAGGTTATTGTCTTATTGAGTAGGATTCCAGGTCATAAGTTTGATTAAGGGCTGCGAGCAAAGTGGGGAGAGTGTTCTTAATGAACTCTGAAATACCTGCAGGTCTTCTGCAGGGTGCCCGGCTTTCGCACGCCCGTAAATGAAAGAATGGCATCATAGTACAGGCTTGTGCTTTGGTAATGGGTTGAAGTTCAATTGGTCTTTGACCTTTTTCTTCATCCTTCTTACTATGATCTTAACTAGCCTGCCTCCAAACGCCATTACATCTCAATTCTTTGATAAATTTATAGCTGGTAAATGTAGGAAATGAAGCATGTAGGATAGCATATGCTTTCGCTCGATTGTAGGTGGTGCATTCAGCTTAGGTGTTAGCATAGAGCCATACATCCTGTTCTTTTTTACATTAGCTAGAGTAATGAATAATGAGGCAATAAGCTAGAAATGTCTCATAGCTTAAAAGGCAATCGTGGTCGGGTTGGGATTTGAATGGTTTGAATCTGTTAGAACTAGATGCGACACTTTGATGAAAAATGTGAGAGCTTTTTGTTGTACGTATTTCGTTTACTGTATCTTAGAATTAGACACTAATAGTATCTTAGAATTAGACACTAATAGTATTGATTCATCTTCACTGAACTGATACTGCTTAGTTGCTGCCCTGCTTCCCTTCTGTATTTGGTTGATGTGAAAGTAGCAATCTTTTTCGCTCCCCTTAGAATCCTGTTTAACTTACTTGTTCATTATTGAAGTTGGAATCTGATGAGCTGGTAGAGCAAAGCGAAATGATGAAATCAGTTGATCTGAAATTCTTTTATGTGGAATTCATTCATCTGAAAATGCCTTCAAAGTTCTCTGATCGCTTTTTTCTTACTACCCATCGTTTTGAACTCGATTATTTTCAATTGCGTCTTATGTCTTGTTTTGTAAAGCTTTTGAAATCTTTTGTATTCTTAAATTTAAGTTTCATTTTATCCTTGCTTATGCATTAATCGTGCCTTTCCGATAGGTAATGGTTACATACTTGTTCAACATCTCTTCTTTGGACATGGGCACCAATTAATACGTAACTTGTCGTAAATATTTTGTCAAGGTTACACGAGCTTGGTGCTACATCAAAACATTTCTTCTCGTTTCTATGCCTTTGATTTACTACTACATTGTCAATTGGCCTATTGGTTTGAAGAAAAATTTGTTCAAGTGCTATTAGCCTATTACATACACAAATGATACAATTTCTTTTTTTTTTTTTTGTTCGTTTTTGCAGTGTTTGTTCCTGTATTTAGTTTTTCTCACTTGTTACCAATTTGGATCATGGTTGCCCTCTCTATTTAACATGTTCAGGGTCTTAGCGATACGGTCGTTCATGTATCAGAGTCCACAGATATTTCAATGAAACTTTTGTGCCTGCCGGAAAGTTTCACTGAGCACTCTACAATGCCGTGCAAATTTTCTGCCATGGTATGGGGTTTGAGTTTTACTAAGTACGCTGGCAGCTCGCAATGATCTTTGTAGCGTTGTTATCCGTTATTCTTAATTATTGGGAGGACTAGAGGCCGGTAGCTGGTGGTGGATGTGTTCGGGCCGTGTTAGTAATTAATGACACTAATCACATGAGCGGTTAATGTTCCTAAATGGAGGAAGCATGTAATCTATGGACTCATGGAGTTTTATATAAGGGGAGCTATGGTGTTTTGTTATACAAAGACATTTTTGTCCTCTAATATACATTGAATTGTCTATTTTAATTTTCGTCAATGAATTTCCTTCCTAATTTAAAATAGGCTTATAAAGTAAAGTTCGAAATGAAGTAATGAATTAAAATAAATACCTGCATGATTAAAGTAAAGTTCGAAATGAAGTAATGAATTAAAATAAATACCTGCATGATAAAAGTAAAATGCTTATATGATTAAAAATTATAGAGAAATTCTAAACTATATACATATCCTGTCTCTTATACACATCTAGATGTGTATAAGAGACAGAAATACCTGCATGATAAAAGTAAAATGCTTATATGATTAAAAATTATAGAGAAATTCTAAACTATATACATATCACATATGTTATGTCATTTTCTAAGCTGTAGTTATGTTTTTGAGACTTTTTTAAATTATACCTATAAACTATCAATCATGAATTACTTATATCCTCCCTAGTTAAAAAACTAACTTTAGTTAAATTTAAAATAAAAATTTAAAACAAATTTTCTTTTTCAAAAAAAACCAAACCACTTCTTGCTCCCTCACAACCACCACAGCCCCACCACTAACCTTGCCACCCCCAACCCACCACTCACCTCGCCACTCCAGCCCCACCACTCACCTCGCCACCACCAGCCCACTTGCGATCCCCACCACATGAATTGAGCCATGAACCACCACTCCAAAGCCCACCCATTAAACCCCAACCCCTAACCAAATTCAAGAGGCGTGACCCTAACCTACGATCCCCAGCCCACCTGCGATTTTGCGATCCCCACCACCACCACACGAATCGAGCCCAGCGATCGAACTCAATCACAAGAACTCGGCGAACCCAGAAATCCCTAAGCTGCTTCGCCCGCAACCACCCTTCGATTGCACTTCAATTTCGTCTCTTTTTTCGTTTCTTTTCCCCCAAACCCCTTTACCTTCTCTGGTTTCTTCTTCATTTAGTTCGTGTTTCTACCATTGTTCGAATTCCTTTGTGTTTGAACAACAAACTCACAGAATTGGAATCACCCTTCGATTGAAGATTTCGTTGGGAAGTTTGAGTGGGGTGGCACGATTGTGCAGGTGGCATGGTAGTGGAGCGTGGTTTTGGTTGTGTGGTTGTGTTGCGTGGTTGTGTGATTGTGGTGGCAGTTATAGGTGGGTGGTTGTTCAGAAATTGGGGTTTTTCATTTTTTTATTTGTTTTTTGTAAAAATTAGTTCAAGTATTAGAGTTGAAATAAGGTATAACTAATTAGTGATTGGGAGTTTATAGGTTTATTGAGAAAGTCTCAAAAGTATAGGTACAAATTCGATAATGATATACTACATGCGTGTAGCTTAGAATTTCCTAAAAATATATTGATATGACCATTTATAAAACAAAACTTTCTCCGTTCCTTTTTTATTTGTATCCAACAAGCTTTCACGCTCTCTAATACACGACTTGCAAGTCTGATATCTTTAGTTGTACAAAATAAAAAAATTATACAATCTAGATATTAATAATCTACACATTACGACGAATCTAGCAAGATTCCACATGACTACTCCGTATAATCTTTCTTAAATATAAGTCACAAATTTAATCCAAAAAACATTCATAAATAATTTCATTAACAATAGGATGTGAGCATTAGAAAACGAAGGAAGTATACACTAAAGTTTTAAAAAATTATAAATTTGGATGTTGGATAACAAATTATTTTTGTTAATTTTAAGCCCATAACGTACGAAAAAAAATTTATTTATTTTATTATTTTTTTTACAGGAAGAAAGAAAATTCATTAAACTATTAAATCATTGTTTGCATACTCCGAAATCCCATCGGGAATTTCTTCTAACCAAATCCCAAAATCATTAATATCCAAACTCATCTTAGCTAATTGATGAGCTACCATATTTCCTTTCCTCTCGACAAAGCTAAAAGACAAAGACTCATACAAAGCACATAACTTGAGAAAATCTTGCACTACTAAACAATAAGCTGTAGCAATCTGACTTCTTCACTGCATATCATAATGAAGTGCCAAATTGTCTACTTCATTCTCTAGCTTATTAAAATCAGATTCCAACGCCACTCGTAAGTAGAGAAGGCAATGGGTATTGGACCCACCCCGAATCCACGGATTCATATCCGTTTTCGTAGATATGGATCCAAAAATTTTGGACCCGTCGGATATGGATCCTGGACAAAGAAACGAATCTTGATTCGAATATGACAACTGGATCCAGATCCGTTTATCCTTTTTTAAATGATGATATTTTTATTTTACTAATAATTTAGTGATTAAATAAAAGAATTTAATCTAGGAACTTAATTACCCATTTCCATCCTCTACTACATAATAAAAATAAATCCGACAAGAAAGTGATGGTTCTTCATATAATAATGTCGTTGTTTTCTTTCACTTTAAAATTAAAGTGTGACATGTCAAGTAATATGTTATATTATTGTTCTTATATTATTGATAACAATATTCAAATTAAAGTTAGTTCATTCTATGATTTATATGATTTAATTTGATGAACTTTCCTATCTTCTTTTGGTTACTTAAAGTATTAATTATTTTTAGCAAATTAGGCAAAATGATGCAAATTATAGCAAGCTCCGTTTTGAGCCCGTTTTAGATCCGAATCTGTAAGATCCGTCGGATATAGATCTTTATCAAAAAATCCTACGGATACGGATCGAATAAGGATCTTCATCTCAAAAACGGATCTGGATCCAGTAGGATCCGATTTAGATCTTACCCACTGCCATCACTACTCGTAAGCCACGACTAGGGGCGAGAATGAGCCTGATTTGTTTGCGAACAGTTCGGGCTCGAGTTAGTCAAAACTCGGCTCGAAAGCTAAATGAACCAAGCTGAACTAGAGTGGATTCGGCTTGAAAGCTCATGAACAGGCTCGTTAATTATTTTATATTTTAAAATTAATATATTATGCATAAATACATAATAATAAATATCTTACTTATTACATATGAGAAGGTTAACAAATTCATTACATAAAAAAAAGAACAAACCCAATAAAAATTTAAGAAGAAAATCAAAGAATTAGACGAGAGAACCAAGAATAATAATTAGAATAAGTTGTTTGTGAACGGTTCGCTAAAGGCTCGGTCAAAGCTCGGCTCGATCTAGGCTCAGCTCGATAATTTTCAAGCTCGGCTCGAGATCGAAAAAACTTAAACGAACATGAGACAAACTTAGCAATGCTCGATCTCGTTTTGACCAATAATCACCCCTAACCACAACTAGCCGTAGCCTCACCCACAGCTACATCACAGTCACCCTTCCAAACATCACACATCGCCACCAAGACATCTCCATCACCGTCTCTTACAACCGCCTTAAAACCCACACCTCTATTATGGTGCCAAACAACAGGATTAGAGAGAATGAGTAAGTATAGTTTATTTCTGAATTGATGATTACAAAATGGTATGATCAACCTTTTTTTATAAAGCATGATCATACAGTCCAGCTAACACAGAACTATTAACTAGCCGTAACTAACTGATCCTAATTAATTTTGGCGCCAACTAACTCCTTTATTATTACCATAACATACCCTCACCCTTAAGAAAGACTTGTCCCAAGGCTTTAATCCACCATGAAATCTGGATATCTTGCCTCATAGTCATCAACATCTTCCCAAGTTGATTCATGATCCTCATAATCTTGCCATTGAACCAAATATTGAGTGACAACCCTGTTCTGTTTTTTGACAAATCTTCTGCTCAAAATTCTAGATGGAATTAGGCTTTGATTAACCTCTTTCCCTTGGAACCAAGGTAAAATATGTACTGCAATGGGTAATGTGTCATGAAATTTCTTCAGCTGTGACACATGGAACACATTATGGACTTGAGATTCAACAGGTAACTTGAGTTTGTAGGCAACCTTCCCTATTCTACTGTCAACCCGAAATGGTCCATAGAACTTGGAGGCGTGATAAATTGATCGCAGAGATTTAGAAATCGCGGGGGCATAATCGTCATTTCGGTAATTAATGACCCACGTGAGGTCGAAAACTGTAACGGCGTATTGGTTATTCCGTTGCAACTTGCAAGCATGATCATTAATGAGCATGTCATTACATTAACTATGAACGGGTAACATAAAAATTTGAAAAAATAAGCTTTGTGGAATTGCGACTCTCTCTCTAAAAGACCTAGGTCACCCAAATCAGTTTCACGAAATCGGAAGCTTAATTGTAGAGAGGAGGGAAATCGTAGTTCGGAATTTGAGATCAGGGCAGTATTCTGAAGCTTTGACGCCTAAATGATGGATTACAATGAACATTTTGAAGCTGAGGTATGTTTTCCAAGGAATTTCATTCGTTCAAGATTTATTCTATTTTTTTAATTGGGTAGTTGTTTCTCACTTTCTGGCGTAATTGAATGTTTGTGACTGATAATAATCAACTGAGAAAAAAAATTTATAAAGTCATATGAGTTCGTCGGTGTGTTTTGTGAAGTAATATGCGATCGTCGGTCTGTATTGTTTAAATTTTTTTTGATTTTGCGTTGAATAAGACATAGTGACGAATTAGACAAAGATTATGAGTGATGGCGATCTTGTATGAAGAGTGATTGTGATTTTGTTACCAAGTGATGTTACCCTGTGATGTCATGTTTGAAATTTAGTAGGTTCCGAGCTAATGTGGTGAATAAGAAGACGAGAAAAATTGCGATGATTGTTACCCAGCCATGTTATGAGTTAAATTTTGCTTATGTTGCAAGAAGTTGGTGGGTTTTTATTTTTTTCTTCCCCGTTAATGTTAGGTTGATGTTCATACAATTCTGCAGTCATTTTCTTCAGTTCTGAGAAGTTATGGTACCTCTTTAGTTATTTAGTTACTGAAGCATAAAGATGGTGAGCTTCAAAATTTCTTAAAACAAGGTAGATAGAAAGAAGGGGTTATGTGGGACAATATTCTAAGATCAATGGATAAGTGTTGCTGTCACAAGAAGTGGGTGAGGGAATAAATCCTATATAGGTGACGAGCAAGGATTGTGAAGTGTACCGAGCAAGGTGTAAGAGTATATTTGTAAGTATTAGAACAATATTAGATTACACTAATACAATTACTCCTTGGTGAGCATTGCATTTTACCGTGAGTGTGTGTGTGTGTGTGTGTGTGTAACATTATGTTTGGATGAAAGGAAATAGAACAAAGGAATAGAAGACAAAGAGAGGGAGGGGGAGGGATCGATTTTCCTCCATCTTAAATAAGTTAAATCCCTCCGATTTGGAGGGACAATAGACATCACCTTTCCCCTCCCTTTTGCAGTTCTACTCTTCTCCCCTTCTTTCTCTCTTATAGAATCCCTTTCCATCCTTTCCCTCCTCCGCTATCAGAACATAGTGTAAATCATACAATGTGCATTACCTTTTTTTAAATATATGCGTAGACCCATACCCTTTAAAGGATCAGGATGTCACTTCATGATCAACTAGCTATGTGCTGGCCCAAGGTTCACATGCTAAATCGTTCTCTGTACTGTATGTTCCATACAAAAGCAATGAGTTTTATGATTTGTTTCGTCTTAATAGAACCGTATTGCTTGTGAAGTTTCCAATGAATTGAATTTACAATTTTTTCACATCTTGAATGATATTAATTGTGGACAATTAGTAGGTTTACTTATGTTGCACATGCTGCTAGTAATTAGTATATTGTTTAGGTTTTGTTGGTTATTCTGCCCTTAACTTGATTCTTCTGCCGTCCTTTTATAGTAATTTACTGGCGTATATCTTTTTTCGTCCATATCTCTATGATTTTGGTTCTGGTAGTTGTTGCTTTTGCCCCTTTACTTCCTTAATATGCCCCCCTTGATAATAAAAGTGTGATGTTTATATGTACTTAGCATTGAATCTTACCAAGCAAATGCCATTTTTTATTTAATGGTTGTTATTGTTGTGAGCTTGGAAACACTCTTGGCACGAAGAAACGTCGGAAGCAATTTGATCCAAACTGCTTCCATGTTAGTCTCCTGTTTTGTATAACTGTTTATGGTTTGGTTTACCCATGAGTTGTTTGGTTACCCATAATTGGTGTTGATATTGTGTCACTTATCGCAGGACAATGACCTAAGTAAGGGTGGAAGGGCCAAGGAGGATAGTCAAGTGATATTTAATCTCCTAAAGCATCAACCTAAGGGGCCTAATCTTAGGTGTAGGGTAAAGAATTTTGGGCAAGTAGTTTCAGATTTCAATCATCAAAAAAGGACATGGATCAGGGATATGGGGTTTGAGCCTATTCTTGCATTGTCAGATAAGGGATTGCCAAGGACACTGTGCTATTGGTTAGCAACCCGTGTCGATGTGGAGAAGGAGGAGTTAGTGTCCCACGATGGCAAGACATTTCCTTTAGGCCCCTTACAAGTGCATTGGGTATTAGGTATACCTATCGGGGGGAAAAATGTCCCAAACGAGATTCTAGATGAGTCGATGGCTGCGGAGGAGAAGTTGATAAATGATGATTTTATAACTTATACGGAGAATGGGACTAAAGGTATTGTTGATAAGGACATAGAAAAAGTTGTGACCAAAGACGGAGTTGGAGAGCGCGAGTTTAAAAGGGCATTCCTCATGTTTGTGCTGAATGAGGTATTGTGTCCCACGACTTGTCATCGTCTTTCTGCGAAGCTGATTCCTGCAGTGACGGTGTTTGAAAAAGCGCAAGAGTATGATTGGTGCAAGCTTACAATGGACCATCTGATGTTTTACTTGGTAAAATTTGCAAAGAGTTTTCATTCCATGGGATATGCTAAGGGTTGTGGAGGGTGTACATATTTTTTGGCGGTATGGTTTTATTTTCTTACACATTCATGTATGTTAATTGGTTTTTTAGTATTCTTTTTTTGTGCAAATCGGTTTTTTAGAATTTGTTTTCTGAAGTTGTTATTTCTCTACTGCTGCTTAGGTGTTCTATTTGGACAAGCTTCATAGGAAACCTGTTCAGTGGGATTTATACCCACGTATTGAAGCATGGACAAAGGTGGAGATGAATAAGGCTCAACAACTTGATAGGTTTCAATCATGGGACTTTGGCCAGCTCGGGGTACTTGTTTACTATGTTTTGCTGACATTTGGAGTTATGTTATGTAGTTGTTTTATTGGCTTAAGGTTTTTTAATTTTGTTTGTTTTGTTATAGTTATGTTGAATTTGTTATTGAAATGTTGAATTTTTGTTTTTTTGTTTGTTTAGTGCTTGGATGTAGCCTACGGGGAGAGGCATCCCATGTGTCCTAGAGATGAGATGCCTAAGTCTGGTCCTAAAATAAGTGAACATTCGAGAGGTAACTACAACTTTTATATGAAGCGAACAATTTGTAAAAAACCTAGGAGACGGAAGGATTGTTCCTTGAATCCTTTTGGGCATAACAACAAGAAGGAGTTGAATGAGCAGCGTAGGAGAGAGGAGGCCGGAAAGGATGCGACAGATTGTGAGTTATTTTGTTATTTGTTTTTGTTGAAATATGGTCTACTTGGTTACCATGTATTCCCTTACTCTCATTTTATATATTGTGTAGCTGCTGCAATTAATCACCCTACTGGGTCTTCAGTTGTTGGCCGTGATTTCGGTGTCAATGAAGGTCGTAGTAGTGGTTCTGTGAATAATCCCCCCGCGGAGTCGTTCCCCGATAGCCTGCAGGGCACTGCTGTTGAATGTTCGATTGATAATTCGTTCCCCAATCCCGACCAACATGTACCTGCTGGTTATGGTTCTACTGCAGGTGATGGTTTTGATGTTGATGATGAGACTGATTACTTGAACGTTGGTTTTTCCGAAAACCAAGGTAGAGATGACATGGTGTGGCCACAAAATTTGAATAAGTTGCCGATATCCTTGAGTGTTCCAGAAGTGTTACATGATTTCTTTTCTCTGCATAAAGAAAAGGATGGGAGTGCTGATTGCGGTAATGACAAAGAAACTACCTACACTTCATTAGAAGATGAAGAAGACCCATCTCCTGCTGGTGTAGAAGATTTTACTAAGGACGGCCCCCCGCCTGGGTTTGGTTGTGGTCCTGTTCAGTGTGACCCTTGCACCCCGGATGGTTGTCGTCTTGTAGCACCAGAACATGGTGGCCAAGCAGAAACCCTGGATTCTGGAAGGAAAAGTCGGGTGCAGAGGCGCTGTCGTTCCTCGGTAAAGTTCATGCCTGGGTATATAAGGGATTGGAGGCCAAAGAATTCTCGCGTGAATAAAAAGAAGATTGTTAATTTTGTTAAAACTTATGTGTGTTCAGATAGGTGAGGTTCCCTTGTACTTGATCGAATGTGTCTTGCCTTAGGGATATATTTAATTTTGTGTTATCATGTTGCTTGTAGTAATGGATCATTCGTGATGAAGTGTGGTGATGCTGGGGTTGGTGTGTCGTCCTTAAGAGCCATGCTAATCGAGGATGTTTCCCTCCCAGAAGAGGTTGATTTTGTGTTTCTTTGTTTGTTTATATGCTTTGGTCCGGTTGCATAATTATAACTAACTTAACTGTTTCACATTTTGACAGTACGTTGAAGTGGCAACAGCCTTGTACACCAAGGTTTGGGAGAAGAGATTTGTAGGCCGTAGCAAGAAGATAATCCTCCCTCCGCGATTTGCTGTGAGTTTGTGCTTACTGGTCATTCTGAACATATCATCTAAATTAGTCACCCTTTTTTTTGGATACTTTGTTTTGCCATGTCATATTAATTTGATGTTAATTTTTGTTTATGAGGGTGAATTGTAGTTGCTCTTTTGTTTATTCCAGGGTGCATGTTTGTCTGCTGGGTGTGGTGCATTGTCGTACCAACGTTTGGTGCAGCTCTCTAAACTCTCAGCTGGGCAGTGGATAAACATGGTAGTGTGCATTCAATGTGATTCCTTTTTTAATCCAGTTGTTTGGTTTGTTTACTGTATGTAACGGTAATTTGTTGCAGTTGATTATCCCCGTTCATGATTCTGATTCATCGTGGTGGGCGTTGATCTTGTCCTTCAACCGGTCGGAAGTTATTGTGATGGACTCCTCTCGGGCTCCTATTGATACGCGAATGACTATGGTGCAAAAGCTGGTGATTGTCCTTATTTCTACTTTAGTAAATGATATTGTTTGAATTTCGTTGTTTAGTTTCGTTTTTCAATGAGTGTTGATGCTTAAGTTGTCGAAAGTTGATTTACTTGATAAGTTTGTGTTAAGTAGTTGATGTTTAAGGCCGTGCAATCATTCCTCATGGCTCCTGACCTCTTAGTTGATTATGGATTTATGGTTTGCCAGCGAACCTTATTAAGACTAATTGCTTGTTCTTATGCTTCAAAAATATATTTTCTCTCTTTGTTTTACTGTTCTCCGTGGTTTTTTTTGACACTCCTGATGTGATTTGATAAAATCCGTCTCATGGCCCAAATTAAACGGTCTCAATAGTCAACTTGTTGCGTATATTGCCATGATTATTTATGAGGTTAATTAACATTTATTAAAATTGCATTATAAATTACTTGAAATTACATTTTTGAATGTAAAGCTTGTACTTTGTTTAACATCGTATGTTCACTAGTCTTTTCCTTTTTTTGAATGTAATTTTGTACGTAAGATGTTGAACTCAATATGGGTATTTGAAATGGCGTATCTGAAATCAGGTTTTTTAAATGAAAATATGATTTCCAAACACAAGTTTAAGTAATTTTCAATTTCAAATGAAAATCTGATTCCTAAACATTCTTTGTATATGTATTATGTACCTTTTAATGCTCTTCCCTCATTCAAGTTTGCATTTTATATTGGGAATTTTGGTTTTTTTGCAGCAGTCTTTTATTCAGCCTTCTATTTCTTACCTAAACTGTTGTTCCAGGTGGGTACAGTTGACTCTCTTTTACGCAATGTCATTCCTTCGTGGAAGTTCGGGGTGATACCGAAGTGGTCTGTGAAAAGTGTGACTTAGTTCCTGTTTCGAGGTGATTATTCTCTAAAAAAAAAGTGATTGTATTATGTTTCAGGTGATACCGAAATTGTTCATTGTCCTTAAATTTCTCTGTCAATTTTGTGTGTTATATCTGTCTGTATTGTGAAGTTGGTATTGCAAGCTTGTTATGTGTGTAGTTTATGTGTCAATGGAACTCTATTGTTCGGATTGATTTATTATCTTATTATTGATCTTCATGGTGGTTAAGTACGGCCTCTGGGGTGATGATGTTGAGAACAACAAAGAAGTCTGCCGATCGGATCCCATCTGTTATTCAGGAGGTCGTTTTTTGCCTCGCATTTTAAATTAAGGTTCATCTTTTTTTGTCGCGACTTATTCGAGTAATGTCATTGCAGGGGGTATCCACCAAAGACCGGGAATGGCTCCTTTGTGAGGATTGGATGTGCGAGTTTAATGAAGCAAGGGAGTATGCTCGTCAGTTGATTGGTGCTAAGTAGGATAGTGTGATCGTTGCGTTGTTGGTCGGTTATGCTATCTGCCTTCTTTGGCCGCTGCATTACACTTTCCTAATCCCGAATAAGAAATAATGTAACATCAATCGGAACTAAAGATTTCTCAATTTTGTTCTCATTTTGATTTGGATGTTATATGTTTGTTTCATACATAATGTAACAAATTTTAAATGAATTGTATCATGTTTTTGAAATTAAATCCCAAGGTAAATGTTAGAGCATGTGTTACAAATAAACTCAGTTTTTATCTGGGTTGTGTCATCTTTGGCATGTTTTTTCGTAAGTCAATTAAATTAAATTCCAAGTTTAAGGGTTTAAATGTGTCATTTTTGGCATGTTAAGTTGCTAACTCATATCACATCACATAATTGCAACAAGGGTGCACAATAATTAACTAACACAAATACACATAAAGATAGTTCAGAATTATATTACAAAGTTTCATCACGCGTAAGCGCTTGATAAGAATGAAACATGAGGAATTTAGTACTGCAAACACAATGGACCAAGAGGAATTCCTACAATGGCTAGGGGCAGACAAACAACAACGATTAATATTAGTTGACGATGGACAATTTATTTGCTCCGAAACGGCAAATGACCACTGCTGTTGTGTTAATCGGAAAATGCATTTTCATTGCCTGAACATACTACTATCTATTCCATCGTGGGGGGGCCTACGTCGTTGCTGTCGACCCAGTCAAATTAACTTAGGGTTCGGGCGATGACGGGGGGCTGTACTCATCCAACTCAGCATTCAGAGTCTGCAATTAATTAAATAATTGAGTTTTAGCTATACAGGATTAAATAGTTTAAAGGTAGCTTAGGATGGATTAAATAGTTTAACATGGAATAACACCTAAATTATAATGCATGAGATTAAAAGTACTTACTGTGACATATGCAATCATCCTTAGATCACAACGGACAGCGTCATCGGTGGCAATGCACTTCCCCTTAGCCCTAGAGGGATCCCACCTCAGAACATGGCCTCCTTGATGTCCAACAGTCTCGACAATACCCCACTCCATGTGGGTGTCAAGACTCTGAGTCACACGAGCCCAAATTGGCCTGGAAAGGCGGACTTCAGTAAGGATCATTGCAATAGGGTTGTGAAGCTCAACAATTTGCCGAAAGTTACTCACAAATGACTGACGTCCAACATGACGACAGTTCCAAACCACTACACTAGCCCCAACCGGGAGGTGTTCTGGTCCCTCGCTGCTAGACCCAAGCTTCACACGGGCATACCTATAGGCTGGATCATTATCCACAACACCCCTAAGAATTACTACGCTCAATTTGGAAAACCTCGAGGGCATCAGTGTTGCATACCATTTCTATGGTTATAGGTATTTTTCCTAACTCAAACAAAGGGCCTTCGAAGTTCAACAAGGGTTTGGGGTCAGCCTTTTTTTTTAGGAAGTTGGGGACAACTTTGGAAGTACCAGTATACTTCAAATTGTGGAAGTTAGCCAACTTTTGAAATAGCTTTCGAATATTAGTTTTACCTGAGAGATCAACACAGTGGGGGAGGAAAGCTGTTTTGGTCGTTCCGTCTGCAGCCACCATCACCATATCTTTCAGATGCTCAGCCCAAGGAGTGTCAGGGCTCATGACGATGCGCTGCAGTGTCTCATCGTCCACCCTCTCGAACTCATTCTCACCATTGGCAGGATTTGGGTTGCGTCTCATGTAAACCATGCTGTTGAAGTCAGTTTCTTGTTCGTCGCCATAAGAGGGGTTCTAGTAACGGAAGGCTTCGGGGATGATGAGTGCGTAGTAGTAATTGGGTGGGATATTTGGGATATTGTTGGCAGCCATTTTTGGTTTTGGATTTTAGTATTCTTTTGGTTCTGGCTTTTGGTATGACCCCAAACCAATGGACCACTATTGATAGGCAAAATCCAAAAACAAAGACAACCCTTCAGAAACCCTAAGACTTCTTTCACCACTTTGTCTCAGAGACCCAAAACTATGTCGATTGTGGTCAATACATAGTCATATGTGGAGATAACTTTGTCCCACATTGTCGTAACTTAGTCTTGTTGTGGACCTTTAAAAGCAACAAACTAATAACAAATAAATCATTTATACTATGAAACATTAAGCCTAAGTTTGTCGAAGAAAACCAAAACTATGTCCAGTATTGCCAAAACATTGTCTCTTGTCCATCTGAACTTTGTCTTCTGTTGACAAACATCAAACTACCTCGTTAATTGTTTAAAAATGAAAATAATACTTCTTAATATCATAAACATAATATCACTTTGTGTTCGCGTGAAAGAAGCGTTAACTAACGGATCTGACAATTCATACTTGACAACTCATGAAAACTCCTTTAACGAAAACTTCCTTAACGAAAACTCCTTTAACAAAAACTCCTTTAACTCTAACTAGCTCGTGAATTGTTTAAAAATGTAAATAATAGTTCTGAATATCCTAAACTTGTCAATGTATATGCTAAACTTCTCAATGTTAAATAACGGATTTGCGTTAGCAACATACTTGACAATTCATGAAAACTCCTTTATCGAACACTTCTTTGTCCTTGGAATAACCATGCATTTGTACATAAGGCATCATAGTTACTAACAACCCTTTAAGCCTAAATTTGTCTGAGACAAACAACACTATGTCCTTGGATTAACCATGCATTTGTACATAAGGCATCATAGTTACAAACAACCCTTTAAGCCTAACTTTGTCTGAGAGAAACAACACTATGTCAAGTGTTGCCAAAACATTGTCTGTTGACCTTCTCAACTTTGTCTTCCCTTGTAGGCACTTAGAAACAAACATCGAACTAGCTCGTGATTTGTTTCAAAATGAAAATAATACTTGTCAATATCATAAACTTGTCAATGTATATCCTAAACTTCTCAATGAAATACGTGAAAAACCTACAATGCAAGAGGACCGAAACATACTACTCCCTGGAGTAAATTGAAACTTATTAACTATGAAAATCTTAAACCAGTTTGTGTTCGCGTGAAAGAAGCGTTAAATAACGGATTATCGTTAGCAACATACTTGACAATTCATGAAAACTCCTTTACCGAACACTTCTTTGTCCTTGGAATAACCACGCGTATGTACATAAGGCATCATAGTTACAAACAACCCTTGTAGGCACCCATGCGTTTGGATTCTCTATGATTTGCATAAGATATTACCTTCAGTACGATTAGATTCTCTACATTTCTTTACTTCAATAGTTTTGATGGGTCAAAGTTCCATTAACTAATGGGATAAAATAGTTTTTTTTTTTGGCAAAGAGGAAATAGTTAATTAATTAAAATAGATTTTAATCCACACAATTCAATTTGCAGTTATAAGTCGCGTTTGTAATTTGCAAACATTGTATATTGTCACCGACACTTAGTTAGGAGATAAGTAAACATTGTCGGATGCAGTAAAAAACGTAGTCCGATGTATTACCAACCTCGTCAATTTAGAAATGTTCGACGGTTAAATAAAATAAGCAGTATCGAATATATTCAGAAAATTTATAATTCCTATCATTAATATTTGTTACTATTTCCGATGACATATTCTAATGTTAACGATTAAAATTCTACATTTGTGTTAAATTAACTAGTGAGGCTATGCGATTAAGTTTTATTTTATCTGTTGTGGACTAAGAGGTTATAATTTCAATTTTTTTACCATGGAGCATGGTCTTACTTGTAGTAGTCTGCATTGGAAAATGGAATGCATCATTACACTTACGTACTTGAAGATTCTACTAAAATGAAGTGACTACTCTTACAACTGTGAACAACTCCATCATGCCTTTTTCCTAGCAACTCTAGCTACAGTACTCTAAAGATAGATTGCCCTTTCTCACTGATCTGCGTGTTTTACAACTTTGGAGAGGGAGATGAATGGAGTAACAAAACCCTAACTGTAGAAGTAGAAACAAAGAGGACCTCCGAAAAAACAGTCCTATTTTGCAACTTACATCGAGGGGCAACAATGGAGGATCTTCACCGCTGCTTCTATCGGGTATACGACGAGAAGAAGATGAAGCACAACTGTGTAAGTCTAGTTAATTTTTTTTTCCAATTTGGATTGAATATAATTGCTTTGGGTTGTCCCTAACGTACAATTACTTTGTCCATACTTGATAAAACATTGAAATTCAAAGCAAAGTCACATTTCATCTGAATTGATTCTTTGTCCAATTGTTTGAAGCGTGAGATTCTTCAGTTGTAGAATAGGGTGAGATTCTGTACTTGTAAAAATTCTATTACTAATTCGTCACTTTATAGGATTGCAGTACACTGTTGTTGATTTTTCAGGCTTAAAGACATACTTCACTTATTGTGGAATTGACTGAGATAAAGCACTCAGATTTTTTTTTTTTTTTGGGAATTATATTATTTTGTTGTTATTGGCACTCTGCTAACAAAGTACTATTTCAGTTGGATACCATTTTCATTGATGAGTATGTATGCTCTCATCACTGACTCATGTTAATTGTTTGTTGACTTAATTTTTTTTGTCCTAAACTGTAGTTACTTTGGATTGAAATTTGCATAAATCAAAGCCCGAAACCATTGGGTATGGCTAATAGAATGTAAAATAAATAATACATGTTGTGCCAAAATAAATAAGTATGCCAAATAAGTACACAATAAGTATACTTATTGTGTAAGTATGACAAATAAGTACAATGATTAAGATGTTTTGAAATCTAGGTATTACTAACAGTTATAGTTAGCATCAAAATAAATGATGACATTCATACATTTCAAAAATACAATTCAGTTTTGTTACAATTGAAGGTATAAGTTAGTTGTTTGTCAATGGCTTAAAGTGTTAATCTTCGGCGTAGTAGTATGAGTTTGTCGCGCTTGCAATCTGAATAGGGTAATATTTTGTTTGGAAATGAGTGTAATTTGAGATTGTCGCACTTGCAATCTGAATAGTGTAGCTTGCACTTAGTCTTCTTGTCGACCTTTAAATAAATGTAAACTTGTTACTAAACACTTGCTACTAATAAGTAAATGTGGCGCAGGTAATTCCTCCGGAGTTCAACTACCTACTTGTAGGTGCAGACACCGTAGCAAAGATTAGGAGGGCAAATACGTACAGGGTATGGTCTTGCTACCTGCTTGACCGTGTTGGACCGGAAGGGAAGTGTGAGAAATATTTCAGCAATGGTTGGTCCGACATGGTAACTGAAAACGAAGTTACTAATGGTGATGCTATGGTGTTTGAGTACTACGGTAATACTGTGTTTCGTCTAGTTATTTGGTAGGAATTTAAAAAGCAAAGACCTTGAGGAGGGCAGCAGCAAGGCTGTTCACGGGGTTTGGTCAGCTGTCGGAAACCTTCGCAGTTGGGTAGCAAGGGCAAAGAATACACTTTGTGCGGCTGCGTACTTGGCTGCTTCCCCTCACCTTTCATTCATGTTGAAGTTGACAGACGAGCACATAAACAATCGGAGGATGGTAGGCATCATAGTTAATTGTTAGTAACATAAGATTTTTTATTTCGTGGCAACGTTAGTAACATTAAATTTTTAACATTTGTTGTAGGAATTGCCTCTAATGTGGTGCAAACGTAACCCAATTTTTAGCACAGTGGCAATCATGGAATGTAAGGGTCGTGCGTGGCCTATGATAATTCGATTTGCTAAACAAAGGGGAAGGCTTACTGGATAAAGTATAGGAGCAGGTTTTCTAACCTTCGTCAAGTCCTGTGGTCTGAGAAATAACGCGGCTCTTGCGTTTGAGCTTCAAAGTCCCTTTGACCCAGTGTTATTTAAGCTTGTCGTCGCCAACAACTGATGGTTGAGAGCATCAAGGAGTGTGTGTTTTTTTGTATGCAGTTGGTCAGCCTGCAGTTTCCAAAGCATGAAATGGTTTTTTTTGGACATTTATCCCTAACAAAGTAGGAACAAGATACATAGCTTTCTAACATTTTGTTAAACAATATTGTTTGAGTGTCTTTGTCAGCTTCATTTTGTATATGTTATCCTGTCAAATGAACACTACTGTATTTGTTATCCTGTCAGATCAAATGAACACTATTTAACAATTTGAATAAGTAATTTCATGTATAAAAAAAATTGTGAAGTAAATGTTAATTTACATAAAGATTAAAATGTTTAACACTTCCAACATTATTACTGAGTCACTTTAACCTCTTTCCGTTGCAAATACATGTAGTTGCAACACTATAAATAGAAGTAGTCGCAATAATATAAATAGAAGCAATGCCCTTCAAGCACATCACACTACTCTTAAAAGTACTTGAAAACGACTACCAATCTAAAACTACAAATAAAGCCCTAGAAACTAAAAAATACAATATAGAAAACTCCAGCTCCTCAGATGGATCCAACTCCAACGTAAGATCCTACTCGAACTCGTCAACTAAAACAGCACGCAGCGGTGTTTACAATGATCTCCCCCCATCCGTTTCCCGAGAAAGTTGCACAATCCTGTTGAAGTCGGGTGGTGGTCTTGAGGACAGAGGAGAGTATCTAAGAGTTGGCATGGACACGCGGTTCTAGTTAACATACACCTTCTTGGCTCGACTCCTTCAACTAAGACCCACCGATCTGAAGTTGTTCTATAGGGGCAGTTACCTAAACCCAAATGACACACCGTTTAGCAAGGGATTCATTGAGATGGACATTGTGCGTGTTTATGAAAGGGTAGAACAATAATTATAATATCCCAAAAATCAACATTCAAATTTAAATTATAATAGCTGATCAGTTTTGTTTTAACAGGACGGGACCACATCTGTTCTTGTTCGACCACCTTTCCAGAGCGGAAGGCAGTCAGTAGCATTCACAGTAAGATCATGCCAGACACTTGATGTCCAAGATACGTTGGAGMTAGCAGTGAACACACCAACTGAAGAAGTAATAAGGATTTGGTGCATGTTGAGGGCTGTGGATCCTTCTAAAGTCACGGTCTTCTTCGACCACAAGGACTTGTCTACATATGCTACTCTAGAAGYTGCYGGAGTGTATGACGGTGCTTACATGTATGSAGTCATTAAGGATGGCAACTAGTCTAATGCAGCCTACCAAATAGCAAAAATAGAACCAATCAACAAAATTCAAATAAATCTTAGGTTGTATTAATAAGTCTTAGGTTGAAATAAATCTTAATCTAAAAACCAAAAGTAGATTGAAACAAGTTTTAAATTCTATTACCTCTGTAATAAGGTCCCTGGTTTCAACATAAGCTCTGAATTTAGTGTTAGCATGGATTTGGATAAGCTGTATGTTACAAGGAAAAAGTATTTCAAACATGTTTTCCATTATCCATTAAATTGTGTGTTAGGTCCACTTTTGTCCTAAGACTAGACTAGTCCAGTCACCTCACACATAAAGGAATCTTGTCTTGCCACCTCACCCATTTTGAAACAATGCACAAACTTAAGGTACTTTAAATAAGAACGGGGCCAAACACATTTTCCAATTCCTGCTGCTACACTATGAGGGTTACCTTATAGTGTTTTGAGCAGTTGGGATTGAAGTATAAGAAAAACGAGAAAAATATAGGTAAGGCAAAATGAATAACATCTTACACCAAACACAAAACATGGAATTGGGTTTTAGCAACAACAACATAATCAAGAGTAGTTGTGCTACAATCGATACCTTGTTACAAGGGGGAATCCCAACAGGTATGCTCACAGAGATCGTTGGGGAGAATGGAACCGGGAAAACACAGCTCTGTCTCCAACTGCTGCTCCAGGTTCAATGTCACCCAAATATGGGTGGGTTGTACAGTTCCGGGGTGTACCTCTACACCAACTATGCTTTCCCAAGTACGAGGTTAGGGCAATTGAAGAATACCCATCAGTTGAAGAGAGGACTAGTAGACAATGACATTAGTTTGGACAACATAAGGTGCCACAAGATTGAAGATTGCGACGAGTTGTGCAGGGTGTTGGCTGGTGTCGAGAACTTTTGCAAGGAACAGCTTCATAATAGTCGCCATGTCCGTCTTGTGGTCATTGACTGCATCACACCATTGTTCAGAAGTCAGTTTCAAAATACGAGGAAAGATATGGTTACAAGAGCCAAGTACTTTGACAAGATTAGAAGACAGCTTAAGAGAATTGCACATAACTTCAACGTTGCGGTTGTCGTCACTAACGAAGTGAGTGATCACTTCCAGGACAATCTGTCCCCAATTAACAACCAAGTCCTTTGGACTTCCGGTAGAAGAGTCATTCCAGCTCTTGGTCCAACTTGGGCGGCAGGTGTGGACAATAGAATATTTATGTCAAAGGATAATTCAACGGGTCCAACAACAAGAGCGATGCAAGTGATTTTCTCACCATACATACGCAGGGGGGAATGCCAATTCAACATTGAAAGAGAAGGCATAACCTCTGCGGGGGAGCATCAAGCCAACAACTATCTAGGAGTATCTACAAAATGTTACCAATAAATTAAGAGGAAAAGCAGAAATGTACCATCATTCACATTTTTCTGCATGCATTCCTGTAATCAAGCTCTTTATGTAATCTAGCTGTTAGGTATGTCATGTACTCAGTTGTATGTCATTTACGCAATTGTACTATGCAAGGCCATTAAAACAAAATAATGATATAATCATATAATCATGTAACCATAATGCAGGAATTGTAGGAACCATAATCATACAAGACATAAGGCAACCTTAAACTGGAAATAAACAAAAAAAAAGGAAAAAACCAAACTTAAACTTAAACCTAAAAACGTCAAGTAGAAGGATTTACCTTTGCCGCTATTATAAGTTTGTGATCTAGTGCTTCACATTCCACACAATCTGTCACAGCAACGATCATATATTTTTTGAATTACTGCATGCAATAAACAAGTTCAATACAATGCAATATTCTGTGACTTCAAACGGTCAACATAAATAACCATTTGTTCTTAAGGTTTCGACAATATATCGAGAAAACCATAAGCTTTAAATTGAACAAGGAACAATTCTAAAATAACAACCACTCTAACTCCAACCATATTACAAGAAACTCCCATCATACTACATGAAAACATGTCCTCGGATTCCAGGTGTCACCGAACCCGAGCTACCGAGGTTAGCAGTATAGCTAGCACTAGTACTGGTCCGCCAAGCAGCAGTATCATTACAGTCAATACCAATTGTTGTACCGCGTGGTAGCTGTGGCGGCATCATACAGTTTTGTAGACTATATTCGTGTCCCGGAATCATCTGCAATCCCCCTTGATTAACAGGTGCAACCTGTGCAAAGTGACTACCAGGTGCCAGCTCACCAATTTGACCAACAAAACCATTAGACTGCAGGCCTGGGTGTTGATAAGATTATTGCCATTCAGCACTGCTTGAGGTTTAGAGACATTAGTGAGTGTTTGCATTTGGGAGCCAAATGGACCACCACTCAGAGGTTGTCCTTGCATAGTGAAATGGAGTTGTATTGCCTGCAATGTTAAATCAATAACAATAAATGCTACATGAATGTAAGTGGTGGAAATATAAACAAAAAAATTATTATGATCACCTGAAGTGCCTGGTCAAGTGTTGGAACCGCGTCCTTGGACTTCTTCTTACCCTTCCCTTTCCCCTTGGAAGGTTTCTCAGTACAAGACAAGTACCTTTTCTCCCGGGTATGGTGCGTCTTTTTCTTCGAAACAGGGTCCTTCAATGTGGTTATTGGGTCACCATTCTTACCAGTAGACAACTGCGTTGAACTCGAACTTAAAAAGACCCCAGTACCAACAGATGATGACTTGTAGTTCACTGACGAACTGACCGGACACGAGTACGTAGCACCTACAGAGCTCCCCTTCTCACCAGGTGTAGATAGAACTGGATTTCTACCACATTCATCAGCATTAGAGAAATCTACTAACTGAGAATTTCCAACATTTCCAACAGATGATGGTGCTGACTGCATGTTGTCTACTTCAACACTTGGATAAGCCATGGCCCGTCTCTCCGCCAGTGTACCCCGAGTGCTGGTTATAACATCCAACACATAATCAACATCTGCCTCACTTGTCATAGCCTCGATACACAAAGACTCAAAAGCAATCATCATCTTGTTAAACCTCTTTACATCCTCTGTCTAAGTTGGGTCATAATAAGCAACCTTTATCTTAACATGTTTTCGCTTAATGTATTTCCTCCAACGGTCCAATATATATTTCGCAGGAACATCAGAAATAGAGTATACATCAAAAACAGTCATTATATGCCGACACARGAGACCGTGGCACTCAAACATCTTGCATACACAGTAAGCTTCTTTCGTTTCAGGGTGAAAGGTCACCTTGTACAGTCTTCTATCATCGGACGGAAACTCCTTCTTAGTTTCCTTGTTTTGTTTCCAAATACGGTCTGTCAACAACACCTCCCAGTTTCCATCATCCAACTCTGTTGAATTAACCTAGTGTACATAGAAACTTTTCATGCACTCTAATTGAAGCTCAGAGAACTTGTTAGCCGTGTAATATTGTCTGAATGTCCTCTCCAGGGGCAGACAAGTCACCAATTGCTGAGTAAAACGCGCACTATCCGCATCCGCTTTCCTCTCACTTTCAAACCTATACTCGACCGCATTGAAGTACTGTCGAACGAACTGATACAAGCGTGTCTTCTTCGTGACATAACCGTCAAAGAAGTTGTTAATGCTCTCTGACCTCTGAGTTGTCTTCATCCCAGCCCAGAATATATGTTTCATATACAGGGGGACCCACATCTCCCTTTCATCATACAACCCTGATTTCACATAGCAAAAAAAAAAACAATAATAATTTTAAAGCCATTGCAAAAAACAAATTATTTAACAGATTTAAAAGGGAATTTTCCTTATAAAATGAAAACAGTTACAACACTGATTCATTAAGAGATGACAGATACCATTAAGACCATATCAATTCTTCAAGTTAAGAGAACTTTTAAAAGTAGTCAAATTGTGATTATAAGCTATAACATTGGGGTATCTAATATAATATTGTTTTCTAAGAAGACTGAGAATCGAGAAATGTGTTGTTATGAATGATTAATGCATACAATACATGATTCTGAAAATGTATTTTAAAAATAAAAAATACACTACTTTGTTTATTATACCTTGCAACCAATCATTCTGCTCCAATTTGTACTTCTTAATTGCATTCCCCCAGTTATGAGCAAACTCCTCTTCTGTGAAACTATCGTAAATAGCATTTTGCAACTCTATATCCATCTCCTCATAGTCACCGTAGGGTGCTAATCTCTTTTGAAACTTTTGTAAGATATGCCACAAACACCACCTGTGACGTGTGTTAACCATAACATTCTTCATTGCCTTYCGCATTGCCGCGTCTTGATCGGTCAACATACCTAGAGGTGCCTTCCCCATGCACCGAACCCAGTTAGTAAATAACCATTCAAAGGTCTCTGCGTCCTCATGTGACAACAGTGCACAACCCAAAAGAATTGATTGACCGTGGTGGTTAACCCCGACAAAGTTCGCAAATGGCAATTCAAAATCGTTTGTTATGTACGTAGTATCGAAGCAAACCACATCACCAAAGTACTTAAATGCAGCACGACTACGTGCATCAACCCACATCACATCTTTCAATTGATCTGATCATCTAGCCTGATTTCATAAAAGAATTCTTCATTAGATTCCTTCATCTTCCTCAAATACCGATACATCGCATTTACATCCCCCCCCTCCAATTGCAACTTCTTCTCCTTAGCTACTTCATTACGAAAATCACGTTGAGTCAACACCAAAATTTTCCAAGCCATTGTGCTCATGTGCAACACAACGATGACTGTTTGACAAGGGAACATTTGCATCCTGATCACCGAACAACCGCCTCCTAATAGCAGGAGTCCACGCTTCCTTTCTGAACATACTAATGAACCTTGTGTTACTTGGACTGGTCACATGATTCGCATGAACCAACATAGCTGACTTGATTGACCAAACACCATCCTTTGTAGCACTCGCATATATTCTCACAGGGCACTTGCATTTTTTTTTACTTAGTCACACCCAATTGAACGCCCTTGTGTCCCACAGACTTCAGCCTCTTACAACCAGTACCCACAGTACTATTATCAGCAACATCCTTACCATGGTGAGGTTTATGTTGTCCCCATTGCTCGCACCGCCATGTACAATTCCTCTTTTCTTTTGTTAGTGTTTGGTTCTTCATCTGGAAACCAGAGCTGTTCTTACTACTCCAAATCCATTAATCCTTGCATAAAACCTGATGTGGACATCTACCTCCTCTCACGTAGAATAAATCATACCAACTTCAGTGGTAGCAACATTAGCTTCAACACCTGCACCTACTAGACTAGTTTGCAACTGCATATTATCAACAAAGTTTACTTTCCCCTTAGGAGTAACAGCTGCAGCACTGCTAACAACACCAACCCCATCAACAACACCAGCAGTATCTTCTGCAGTCGCATCTAATAGAATAGGAGGCCCTTCATCGACACCCACGTTCTACGCAAATTGACACCATAAAGTATATAAACATAACTATCACTACTACAGCACAAAAACTACGAGCAATACCAATAACAAATTTAGGATCATATAATTCAGACTTCAATTTTGAGGAATGAAAAGAATCAAGCAAAAATAGCAATAATATATACAAACCTGGAGCACAATATCTATAACAATTAAAACCACAATAACTAATACAACAATAGCTAATACAATAGCAACATTTTTCTGCTCAGTTATATGTATGTTGAGTTATACAATAGCAACATTCTGCTCAGTTATACAATAGCAACTTAAACCAGAAATAATGGCAATTGAGTAACATCAATGGATTGTTCTCATGCTACTAAATTACAGCTTCCTAACACTAACTTAAGACATTGTGCTTAATACACCTCCCCAGAATCAACAATTTCAAACAACAATTTCAATTACTCGGAACATGAACTAAAAATAAAATAAAAATGACCAAATAAATTGACCATTCTAAATAATTTATTATCCTAAAACACTTTCAATAACAAGAACAACATCACAATTAGAAATTTATATAAATAATAGACCTAAGACAACATACCTCCAAAGTATCGACGACTTCAATTACCTCGCACCCTCTTGCATCAGCCACAGCTGAAATCTCACCAAATGACTTCACACCATCCGCCATAACATCCAAAGCTTACCTCTAAATCTTTGATCTAAAAGCTTGCAATTCGTAGATTTAGCTCAACCCTCCAACAGAAACCCCCAAATAAGATTTTTTTATTAGAGAAGTGAGAGAGAAGGAATAGAGAAGGAAGAGGTTTTATTATTTGGTAATTAAGCTTCATTTAACAAGTGGTTTACTCCTCTTCTAATTAAAGAACGCACGTGAGGGTTGTCGGGCCGTTACTACCCGATACGGGTTTATTTTGTTTTAAATTCATTTCCTTTGCACTGTTCATTATTATATCATTTTTTTGTTGCGATCCATACATCGCACAATTGCGGTATACTTCCTCTAGAACTTGTAGGCAAGCTTTTGATTGGTTCTGGTTTGTACAGTTTGTTGCCTATATGGTTGTAATTTCAACCAAACCCAATCTCCTGCTAGAAATGACATGTCACTCCTATGCTTATCAGTTTGTACCTTCATTTTGACTTGTGCTCTGGTCAGATGGAACTTGAGTGTACACCTTCCCTTTTTGTCAGAGACCTGTCGACCTCAGCATTGCTACTTTCTCCCTTTAAATACTTCCTGAAATAAGATAGAAAAGCCCCTTGAAATTACATCAATATCCTTTAGTAAAACTGAGCCAAATAAAGATAGAATTTCCAGAAATAACAGCATGAATCGGCCGGTTCAGAGCTAAACTGACCGGTTTAAAGGCAAATCGGTCGATTCAACTACTAACCAACCAGTTAGTAGACCCAAACTCGTTTTTTTCCTTCTTTCTTGCTTTTTCGCTTCACTCCTTGCCCAAGTCGCTACTCTTCGACAACTTCGTAATGTCTCAAATGAGTCCAAAATCCATCAAAATCAATGAACAAAACCTGAAACTCATTCAAACACTCAACAAACAACATTAGTTGCAAAAAGGACCTTAAAAAGACCAAAAACCATGTAAATTAACAAGAGAATGATAGGGAAATCATTATATCAAAACAACACATCAACTGGGCTTTTCGCATCACTCCCTTTTCGCACCACCGCATTCTCCCTCTTCCGCTTCTTGTGTCACCCAAACAACGACCAAAACTACGCAGTTGATGGCGTTGCTTTTGATAGTGGTAGTGATGACAATGTTGGTGGATCAAAAGCACGGTGGTTAGCTAGGGTTCTCTATACGAACTATGGATTGGATTGAAGCCTAGCCCAGTCTAATTCGAAATATATTTGGACTTTCGTTTTATAGTCTAAATGCATACTTTTCAAAATCAAACTCAATTTGACCTAGAGTAAAATACTTCATCCGTTTCTCTTTACTCGCAACTTTCTTTTTGGCACTTCGATAAAAAAAAAAACTTTTTTTGGCATGCTTTTTCAGAAATAGATTTTAGGTTGTAAACGAGCACATTAGGTAAAATTATTTAGGGAAATTCCCTCTGGTAGGGAGTAGTTTTGATCGATTTCCTTTGGTAGTGATGTGTTTTTAAAAATCCCGAAAATAGATATAAGTTTATTAACTATTCCTAAATGTGATCAAATGAGAGGTTTTAGCGTTAAGTATAGTGTTTTGGCCTTTAATTACGTTTAATTATTCCTAACCTGATTTAGCCTTTGGTTAACTTAGTTTAAAACCTACTTCCTCCGTTTTTTTAGATGTTCCACTTTCCTCTTTGGGCCGTTTTCAAATAGATGTTCCAAGTCAATCTAAAAATAACTTTTTTTACCTTTTACCTACTTTATTTACTCTAACATTAATGAATTACTCATTTCTAAAGTCAACTTTCATTATTTTACCCAATCTATTCACCCAAAATTACTATTTCCCATAAAATTTCATTCATGTATTTACTCTTTTTACCTAACTTATTCAACTTTTTACCCAACTTACTCAACTATTTTATTCAACTCAATCAACTCTTAAAAACCGTTCCAAAATGGTATGGAACATATAAAAAAAACTGAGGGAGTATTTTTTTCGAGTCATATTTTCAACAATGATGATAATCTTCGTCTCTCTTGTGTTTTCCAAGTCGACAATGGTGATTTGAACTTGCAGCATCTACTTCTTCCTCAAACACGTTTGCAATTGCCAGCAACGCTGATTCGAACTCGCAGCCAGTATCTTGTTCCCAAGAAATTTGGACGAAAATCGAGCAACTGTCCTGTTTCGGGGGTTTGAAGAAGACAATTCAACATCATTTTGAAGTGATTTCGTGGTTGGCTTAATAGAGAAAGTGGATTTTAGTTGATTTTGCTGGTATTTGTGGTTGTAATGCAATTTTATTGTTCTCAATTTCCAATTGTTGTTATGCCAGTAGGTTGTAATCTGAATTTCCAATTGTTATGAAGAAGGGATTTTTAAGCATCAATTGTTGTTGTAATTCAGATTGAATTGTATCAGTTGCTATGAACAAGGAATTGGATCAATTGCTATGCATCAATTGTTATGCAATTTGTATTTATGCATCGATCGTGATTATTTTTGGAACTTGCTATTATTTTTTGGAGTTTTTATGCATCAGTTTCAAATATCACAAGCAATGTTAACTAAAACTACCCATAATTCAGACCTGATTAAAATACTCCATTGTCATATACATAAAACTCCATACATTATGAGTTTCAGACCTGGAAAAAAAATCCTGAGATTAGGAAATGTAATCTGATTTTCAACTTATGAAACACAAACCCAATACACTGAACTAAATGAATTCAGCTTATTGTAAATTATGAAACACAAACCCAGAACACTGAACATTTACCTCAATGAGAAAATTGAAGAAGAAACTAGAGTTTCATGAATTTTCGATGAAGAATGGTGTAAAAGGAAAGGCCCATCATGAGGGTCTTTGCTTTTTGTGCCTTTGGGCTAGTCATATCAGTCCTAGGTTGTATTGCTTGATCCAAGGTTGATTCTCAACCACTTTTTTGTCTTCTATCTCTAGGGCAATGTATACTTTGTATATATATACTCCTGTACAGTGCTTAGCCGCAACACATCAATACATACAACATTTCTTTCCAAGTTTGCATCTTTATTTCATCACTTTTAACCATCACTTCAGTCATCACATCAGCCATTGAAGGCTGCCATATTAGAGTTGTTAAACTCTACATGGTATCAGAGCCAGGTTGCATTTGACAACCAATCCACGCACAAACCACTCTCCAGACATCAATATTCTGGGAAGAAGGAAAAGAAGAGGTGAGCCTTCGTCTCAACCTTCAAACATGACTGAAAGCAGAGTTGATTACTCCAGCCCATTGTACTTGCAACCCAGTGAAACAAACTTCCAAGTCACTGAGAAGTTGCAAGGTGTAGAAATTACACCATATGGAAGAGATCCATGGAGATAGCTCTTGCTTCAAGGAGGAAGCTTGGTTATGTCACTGGACAAGTGAAGAGGGACAAGGATGATGCAAAGAAGAAGGAAAGGTGGGATACATGCAAAAATGTTGTAATCTCATGGCTTCATGGTGCAATGAGTGAAAATATCAAAAGATCTGTGATCTATTTCACTACAGCCAAAGAAGTGTGGCAGCACCTTAAAAAAAGGTTTACTGTGAGCAATGGATCTCACAAGTACAGGCTGAGCAAAACAGTCTACGATAAGCAAAATGGCTCTACAGTGAGTGACTATTACACTAAGATGTACTCACTGTGGGAGGAATTGGAAAATTTGAATGATTACCCTCCAATCACTCAAATGACACCTGAGATAAATGCATTCATGGATGCCATAAATCGACAGAAGGAAGAACAAAGGTTGTTCCAGTTCTTGAATGGATTGGATGATGATTTTGGTGCTCAGAGAAGCCAGCTCCTGCTGAAAACACCTCTCCCATCCGTGGAGGAGGCATGTGCAGCTCTTCAACAAGAAGAGGCACAAAGAGAAGTCTTGGGGTCAAGTAAAGTTGCTGCTGAAGGTTCTGCAATGAGCTCAAAGTTTGTGAGTACAGGGAACAGTGATAGGCCTGGAAACACTAGCAAGGGTAGTGATGAAATCTGCAAAGTGTGTGGGAGAAGGAACCATACTGTTGATAGGTGTTGGCAAGTGATAGGGTATCCAAAATCTCACCCCATGGCTAAGGCTGGTGGAAAAAATGTGAAGAAAGAAGGAGGATCAGAGGTGAAATGGAAACGGTTCAGAAACCAAGGCCAAAGCTAAGCACAGAAGGGTCAAGGACAGAGGATGTATGCAAATGCAGTGACAGGGGGAGAAGGGACCTCAAATAGCACTATGCTCACACCACAGCAGATTGAGCAGCTGCTCAAACTCATACCAAGCACCTTAGATGGAAACAAGGGAGGCACAGACACAAATGATGATGTTGAGACAACATTCTCAGGTATGACAACAAAATGTGAACTGAATTCCTTTTTAAATTATTGGATATTGGACTCTGGTGCTTCTCATCACATGGTGCATGATTTAAACCTTTTGATGAATGTCAAGAAAATTGAGAATTCCCCTAAAATCAGACTTCCCAATGGTAAAACATCTCTGGTTACACATATGGGAGATGTGAATTTGAAAAATTTCATTGTGCTAAAGAATGTTGCCTATGTCCCAGACTTCAAACACAATCTCCTGTCTRTAAACAAAATGGTTAAAGAAAATGGGTGCAGTGTCTTGTTCTATTCTAATTTTTGCATAATCCAGGACTGTCATTCAAAGACAATTAAAGGTGTGGGAAGAGCAGTAATGGGATATACTACCTAACAAATGTCTCATTGGAAAAGCTGGAGAAGTTGAGTGAGAATGTGAAGGTTCAAGCAGGGAAGATTGTTGTTGCTCAGGAAGATGATAATCAAAGCAAGTCCACAAGTGACTTGATATGTAATAGAAGTAGTAAAGTTGTAACTGTTAACAAAACTGCTAGTTGTGATTTATGGCACAAAAGGTTGGGACATGCCCCTTTGAAAAAATTAAAGTCCATTAGATATGTGAACAATTCTAACTCTGGTTTGAACGAAATATGCCTGATTTGTCCTATGTCAAGGTTTACAAAGCTCCCATATTCTCCTAGTAATTCTACTGTGAATGCTTCCTTTGAATTGATCCACATGAATATCTAGGGACCATACAAGGTCCCAACCGGGAATGGTTTTAATTACTTTCTCACTCTTGTTGATGATTTCTCAAGGGTTGTATGGGTTTACTTGTTGAAACATAAGAATGATGCAGTGCAGGTGTTAAAAGAGTTCATTAACCATGTCAAAACACAGTTTGACAGGAAAATTAGGACAACGAGATCTGATAATGCATTAGAATTCATTGAAGGCAAGTGCAAGGAATTATTTGTAGACCAAGGGATACAACACCAGACAAGCTGTGTGGATAGGCCACAGCAGAATGGCAAAGCAGAAAGAAGACACAGGAACTTACTTGAAACTGCCAGAGCCTTGAGCACTACTACAAAAATTGGATATGGCACCACTTTTAAGAGACCGGTTAAGTTATATCACCGAGCTCTTACCTTAAGAAAYTGGGTATTTACAATAACCGGTCTCTTAAATCCATCTAAGAGACCGGTAAAAAAAAACACATCTCTTAAATGAAGGTAAGAGACCGCATTTATAAAACCGGTCTCTTACCCTAATTAATATTTTTATTATTATTATTTTACAGTTGTTAAAATAATGAAAACCGATTTATAATTCTTCACCTACCACGTACTCATTCAGTCATCCCCTCTCACCTACCACTTACTCTTCATTTCTCCCTCCTCTCATTAAAATGCCTCACCATCTCCTCTCTCTCTCCTCTCATAAAATCAGTCTCACCCTCACCATCTCATCTCTCTCTCCTCCGAAAAATCAAATTCACCATCTCAAAAAATAAAATTCACCATCTCAAAAATCATTTCATTCTAGCAAGGGTGGATTTTCATTTGCAAGGTTGCTCGGATCTTTCGCATCTTCGCTGCTCGATTTTTAGAGGAATTCATTGGTAATTCTTCATATTCTAATGCTTTTTTGCCCTTTTGTTCATTACTTTTTTTCTTAGATTTTATAGATATAAGTTTCAAAAATCTTTATTTATAGATCTAGGTTTTAGAGGATTTTTCGTTTGATTTTTTCGTCTGATTTTTCGATCTGTTTTCTTGCATGATTCCTTTGGTTTTTTGATCCATTTTTTGTTTTTTGATCCCATCTTTCGTTTTTTAATCCATTTTTTCGTTTTTTGATCCATAGATCTGGGTTTTTTCATTAGTTATTGGATATTTCGATTTTCTATTTTTTTTTGTATTATTCTAGATTCATTAGATTTTTCAAAATTTTGTTTTTTATGTTCTTGCATTGTTCTAGATTTTACAAGATTGTAGCTTGATCTGTTTTTCGTTTATTGTGCCAGTGAAGTTGTTCGATTGTTCTGGTTCATTGTGTTTCTGGGATTTTTTTAATTGATTTTTTCTTTGGTTTTTCGTTTTTTGTTTATTTATTTCGATTTTTTTTATTTATTTATTGTGTTTCGATGTGTTTCAAATTTTTTGATTTATTTATTGTGTTCTGGTTCATTGTGTTTCGATTGTGTTCTGGTTCATTCGGTTTCTTTCTTCTATTTTTTTTACAGGAAGGAGCTTTGAGGATTAATACAGTTGAATATGGAAGCCTAAATATTGAGGAGTAAGAAGAAATCAGATGGCATTGATTTTATTTTTATTTTTAGATTATAACTTTGTAATCATTGTGATGTTATTGTTAAACTTCTAATGTAATTTCGCTAGTTAACTTTTTGGTTGAAATGTTATTGCAAGGTTAAAAATTTCTAATGTAATTTTGTACGGTTCTATTAATAATATTGCAAGGAATTGAGCTCTGCTGCTCTCTGCTGTGAAATAAAGTAGGTGGGACCTCCCACCTGCTTTACTTTTTTTTAATTAATAAAATAATCAAAGAGAACGGTTGTGCATCAAAACCGGTCTCTTTGATGTAATAAAATAATCATAGTAAACCATATAGGAGACCGGTTACCAAGTTAGATCCGGTCTCTTATCCCTCTATATAAGAGACCGGTTATTCTAAGCACCGGTCTCTTTGATCAGTATAAGAGACCGCAAAAATAAACCGATCTCTTACCCTAAGAGCCCTGCGAGTTAGAGACCGGTTATTGTGCGGTCTCTTTGGCCTTTTTTAACCGGTCTCTTAGGTTTTTTTTGTAGTAGTGGAGGTTTCAAGCTAATCTCCCTTTGAAATTTTGGGGGGATTGTGTTCTCACAGCAGTCTACATTGTGAACAGATTACCTAGTGAAGTCATTGGGAATATGACACCATTTGATAAATTAATGCACAAAATCCCTAACTATGAACACATGAAGGCATTTGGGTGCCTAGCTATAGCCTATAATCCAGATAGAAAGAGAGATAAATTCTCACTGAGAGGGATCCCTTGTGTATTCATAGGATATCCAAATGGACAGAAGGGCTACATGCTGCTGAACCTCACTAACAACGGTGTCTTTGTCTCCAGAGATGTAAAATTCCATGAGTCCATCTTTCCCCTTCATCAAAGCTCAGAATCCAGACTGTGCCAAATTCATCCAGTTGAGATGCCTGTCATCACTCATGATGATGATCTGACATGGCCTATAATGGACCAGCACTTGAGAGAAGAGGAAATAATGCAACTCCCAAGCTAGCAAGAAACAGATAGTGAGGATGCAGAACAGGACATAGCAGAAGGTGACACTTGTGAGCCTGCACAAGCAACCACTCATGTGCAAATACATCAACCAACACATGAAGTAAGAAGATCAACCAGGAACAAGGCACCACCTGTGTGGATGAAGGATTATGTGTCTCATGGCACACAAAGACCAGATCAAGCTGCAGTCAATGTAGCACAAATGCAAATGTCAAGAGAATTCATGGCAATGCTAGCCAATGTTGAAAAATTCACTGATGCCAAAAACTTCAGGATTGCAGTCCAAGATCAGAAGTGGGTTCATGCTATGAACCAAGAACTAGAAGCACTGGAAAGGAATAAAACTTGGACACTCACAACACTGCCTAAAGGAAAAAGGGCAATAGGAACCAAATGGTTGTATAAGACTAAATATAAGTCTGATGGAAGCATAGAAAGAGAGAAAGCTAGGCTGGTTGTCTTGGTTTGCAGACAAAGAGAAGGAATAAACTATGAGCAGACTTTTGCTCCAGTGGCTAAAATGACCATAGTGAGGTCCCTACTGGCCATGGCTGCTATGGACAACTGGCATGTTCACCAGATGAATGTCAAGAATGCATTCCTGCATGGTGAACTACTTGAAGATGTGTACATCAAATTACCTGCAGGATATGCAGGACCAGGCAAGGAAATGATTGTGGGACAAGGGGAGCATGCTTATGCAGATGCTAATCCAGGATGAGTGTGCAAACTTCAAAAGTCACTCTATGGACTTAAACAAGCCCCTAGACAGTGGTTTAGCAAACTGTCAGGTGCCTTGGTGAGTCATGGGTTCACTTAATCAAAGGCAGACTACACTATATTCATTCAGAGACAAGAGAAGAAATTTGTGATTGTACTAGTCTATGTGGATGATCTGCTAATTGCAGGTAATGATCTCCAGCAGATCTCAGGCACCAACTCATTCCTCAACACTCAATTTCAAATGAAGGATTTGGGAAATCTCCATTATTTCCTGGGTATAAAAGTGCACAGAAATCAAGATGGGATCTTCATATCTCAAAAGAAGTATGTGATGGACTTGTTGACARAAAACAAACTGGCTAATGCCAAACCTCTCAAACTCCCACTTGATTCTCATGTGAAATTCACATATAATGAGGGAACTCCCTTACCTGACCCTACTATCTATCAACATTTGATAGGGAAACTAATCTACCTCACTATCACAAGGCCTGTTATTGCCTTTGCAGTTTACACCTTGAGCCAGTTCATGCAAAAGCCTACATCAATCCACATGCAAGGTGCCAAAAGGGTTCTAAGATATTTGACAGGTACACCCTCTCAAGGTCTCCTTTTAGCTAGCAAGTCTTGTGCCTCCCTCACAGCTTATGCAGATAGTGACTGGGCTGGATGCCCCTTATCTAGAAAATCAACTACATGCTTTTGTGTACTTCTAGGACAATCTCTCATCTCCTGGAAGACTAAAAAGCAACTTGTAGTTGCCCGCTCAACAATAGAAGCTGAGTATAGAGCCATGGCTATGGCTACTTGTGAAGTTACCTGGCTAGCTTAGCTGTTGCAGGACTTAGGTCTCAAGTCCCTCCATCCCATTGTGCTCAAATGTGACAATTAGGCAGCTCTGTCTATTGCAATCAACCCAGTCCACCATGAAAGAACTAAACATGTGGAGGTTGATTGCCATTTTGTTAGGGCCAAGGTGCATCAAGGTGCTATACAACATGTCTATGTACCTACCAAACTTCAGTTGGCTGACATTCTCACCAAAGGCCTTCCCATTGCTCAGCATCAATTCCTCTTGTCCAAACTGGGAGCTTCATCTCCACCTCACTCCCAACTTGAGGGGGAGTGTAAAAGGGAAGGCTCATTATGAGGGTCTTTGCTTTTTGTGCCTTTGGGATAGTCATATCAGTCCTAGGTTGTATTGTTTGATCCAAGGTTGATTCTCAACCACTTTTTTGTCTGCTATCTCTAGGGCAATGTATACTTTGTATATATATATACTCATGTACAGTGCTTAGCCGCAACACATCAATACATACAACATTTCTTTCCAAGTTTGCATCTTTATTTCATCATATTTAACCACCACTACAGTCATCACATCAGCCATTGAAGGCTGTCATATTAGAGTTGTTAAACTCTACAAATGGAGAAGGAGAACAGAGAAGTTCAAAGGACAATAACTACACTGGTACGAAGTAAAGGAGAGGGAATTAAGTTAACCAAAGGCTAACTCAGGTTAAGGATAATTAAACGTAATTAACAGCCAAAACACTAGACTTAACGCAAAACCTCTCATTTAATCACGTTTAGGAATAGTTAATAAACTTATATCTATTTTCGGAATTTTTAAAAACACATCACTACCAAAGGGAATCGATCAAAACTGTTCCCTACTAGAGGGAATTCCCAATAATTTAACACAAGCAAGAATAACATTATATCTTACTAATCTTAAAATTATTTTACCTGATTTCCCGTTTAAACACTTAAATCTCTTCCTTGCTTTGCGAGTAAAAAAAATGGAGGAAGTATCAAAATCCGAATTGAAGCCAACTTGATCCAAACAGAATTATTATTAATATTCCCCTCCCCCCCCCTAAGATTTTCATAAATCCATTAAACAAAAGATAAAACAAACCATAATTATTAATTAACTGCCACAAAACAAATAATATATTGTTTGGGGCCCAACTTAAGGTTTATATGAATATTTACTAGTAATATTTTTTTTTAATTATATGTCTATATACAACTCAAAATGTTTGGATTGGACCTTCTGAATTAAAAAATTGTGTGTCCAAATTCGGTCCGAAATACAGAATTTCAAAAAATTTAAGTTCAAATTCAATCTAAATTATAAAAAATTTTAATCTTATTAAGATTGGATCGGATTGGATTTCGGTCTGGAATCCGAATAGTGCACATCTCTTCTAATGTCAATAGTAGTTGTCAATTGGCGAAAGAAAATTAGGCAGTGTGGATGTTTGAGTAGAATGGGAGGGTTTGAAATTGAAAGGGGTTTAAAAATGAAAATTAAACCAAAAAGAAAATAAAACGACTAAAAAGTCCACCAAAAACCAAAATTTAGCACATGGTGCAACAGCTCCGTTTGGCTCTTTGACCCTAATGCAACATTTGTACTTTAAATGTTGCTTATGTTACAAGATGTGTTGCATTAGACTCTTTTTTGCAAAGATTACAAGAGAACGTTGCATTGCATTAATTAAAAATGTTGCAATAAATCGTCGCATAAGCTATAATTATTGTGAATCAGCGTTGCAAACCAATGTTGGATTAGGCTAAACTGTTGCAAAAAAATGTTGACTTAGCTTTTTAATGTAGTAGTGAAAGACGCGTTGTTTTTAATTTTCATCTCCCGCTTTCACTCTTTTTTTTCTTTTTTTTATTTCATATATTGCAATGTTTTCCAGAAGGTGTTGCCAATAAATGTTGCCAAAATCATACAAATACAACATTTTAGCATAAACGTTGCCTAAACTAGGTAAAACATTGCATTAAATTGTAACACGCAACATTTTGAGTTAAAGTGTTGCAACATTCTATCAATTGTAAAAATATGCAACACTAATAGAAGTGTTGCAAGTAAACTATTGTTATAGCTTATTGATAGAATGTTGCAAGCTTGCAACACTTTAACTCAAAATGTTGCGTGTTACAATTGAGAGCCATGAGGCTGAAATTTTGCCAACTTACCCCTATGACTCTTAATGAATGGAATAATTTAGAGGCAAAACTCTGAAAATTGTAATATGGTTCATTGAGAATGGAATACCGCAAGCATTACTAAGCGGTCAATAGGATTGCGGCAAGTTTCCATTGAGAATGTTGACTTCGAAGGGACACTTGCTGCAATGCTATTGGTCCCATAAAAATGCTTGTGGTAATTCATTCTCAATGAACCATTATAAAATCATCCGACAAAACTCAGACTGTCGTCGAAACGATGATTTTAGGGGTCAGAAACTTGGATTATAACCCAAGACAATGGTCGAGATAAGATACTACGTAGTAATTTTTTAAATTAAACCAATTGTTTAATACTAACTGAAGGTTGTGGTCATGTGGGATCATGAGGATATATAAGTAATCAAGGATATTATTATTTTTATTATTTTTTTTAGAAGGAGGGATAAAACCCAAACAAAGAAACAAAGCAAATAGAGAAAAAACTAAAAGAAACAAAACACAAAATAATCAAAAAAATTGACAATAAAAAAATACCATGGTAAATATGCAACCGAAAATATAGGTATGATAACCCATTCTATAAGTAATCAAGTGATTAGGTACAAATGCAACTAACTACTCAAGAATTTAGATTCCAGACTAATCTAAACCTCTTGATTAGGAGTTGGGATCCTTTAAAGTTTGATTAATTGTATAGTTGTGACTTGTGAGAGGAAGAGTTTTTTAATATTTTTTATTTTACTTTAATTTTACTTTTGAAATTTATACAAGATCGATATTAATTATTGATTTTTTTTCAAGGGTTTATATTTGTTGAAAATCTATCAAATTCAATTCTATCTGGTGTAAAGAACAAATTAATAACCACAACTATATCCTCTTCACTGATGGCGCCTGGAAGGAAAAAGGAAGCTCGTGGAATGCAGTGGTAGGTTGGGTGCTGCTGCAGGAGGAGTTCAACATAACTTCGAAGGGTGATAGGGTTTGGGCTACTGCTGCAAATTAAGTTGAGTGAATAGGTCTATTATGAGCTCGGGACCATGTTCCTCATCATGGTCCCGGGTAAATGTTCGTTTCTGAAACTAGAAATGTTCATTTTCGAAAATAGAAATGTTCATTTCCGAAAATACAAGTGTTCATTTTCAGATATGAACACTTACATTTGAAAATGAACATTTTACATGTTGAGATGAACATTTCGAGTTTCGAAAATGAACATTTGCCCGGGACCACGATAAGGACCATGACCCCGGGACCATAGTAAAATTTGCCCAAGCGGAGTTCTACGTCATTCTTCAGACTGATACACAAATTATCATTGACTGTTTGCATAACCCCAAACCCTTAATCCTTCTTTAGTTTTGCAACTATGTTGCATTTCTCTAACAAACCGCGTGCCACCTCCAAGTTGAGCATACTACTTTTCCGGGCGTGATGGCTGAGGTCGTCACAAATCCAAACCAATCTCACAACTTCACACACCCTAAATTTCTTAGTCTAAATCCAAACAGATATCAATGCCCTTGTATCAGATAGACAGAAACTACCCTTTATAGCCAATTTGATTACCAATCATGAACTTGTTAGTTGTAATGGCTTGTTTACAATGAGTAAAAAACAAATAAACTAACTAAATTAAACGAAATTAAACTGAAATGAATTGTTTGAGTCTATAAAATTAGGAACTAAACTACCCTGAAATTTAAACTTAGTATATAGAGTGATAATCAGGTCCTGCCAAAATGAATAAAGTCAATAAAATTAGTTTGAATTCAATCCACTGAGACCACTRTSAAACGTCAAAATCAGTGTTGTGAATTGGATGTGTAACATGGAATTAGTGAATGAACAAAATGCAGGCTTAAGCAGCAGTTAACAAAATGAAGAAAGGCATTCTTGCGCACTGCTAAATACCGTGATTGACTAGTGCCATTCTGAACAATACTACTTCACCAAACACCAGTCCCAGTTAATTCAAGGCGGCTGTATTTCACATTATGATTTGCCACTGCTAAGCGCTAATTCTGGGCATACACAAAATTATGCAGTCAAACAGTATMYTGTAAGTTTATCACAGCAACATCCCTAGTAATTAAAAGCCGCTTACAAATAAGTCAATTATTCGAGTTRAYAATACATAAAATGGGCAAATAACACAATTAGTATCAACGTCACTCCAGACAAACAATTGGAAAAACACAAGAAAACACACAAATGCCAAACTGCAACTTTCTGTTTTTAGCTGTATACTGCTTATTGTAGAACTTTAATTAAGACGGAATCATCCTGCTACTTTTCTTGTATAAGTTCTGCTGTGTTGGATCTCCTGTGATCTCCCCATAAACATATTAGATTGTCCATGCCATCCTCCAGCCTTCATTGGTGGTGGTGCTGACTGCCTCACACCTTGTCTGCCAGAGCCCAGAGACATGTTCGACAACTTCTCAGTCGTTTCGSTTACTCCACGAGTGGTTCTACCAGGATAAATGGAAGCTGCATACCATAAATTTAAATTACAGTAAGGACATATGCAAGATAAAGGCAACATTGACCCAACACTTTCAATCAATWGYCATAAAGATAATCATGTGTAATAACTTCTGCGACTTACATGGGCTGTTCCTAACTGGTGGTCKATATTTAGGCTGTTTTGCGGAGCTCTTAACAGATTTGTCATTCTTGTTCAAATCCCTGCCATCCATTTCCAGTTTACGTTGTACACCCGCACCGAAAGCAACATGAGATTTCAGGCTTGTGGTCTTTGAGGCGGGAAGAGTTCCAGGACCACAACTCTTCCTCGCAGATTTCTGATCAGAATATCCCCTAGATCCCAATGATGGGGGTGTTCTGTTGACAGTTGTTCTAGTCCGCAAAGATGGTGGGACATAGAAACAATTCTGCAAAACAAATGAAAAACACGTTAAGTTATAATTCCAATCTACATCATTCAACACTATTCAAAATAACAAAGTATTGAGAGCAAAACTTGTACTTACTGTAGTAAAAATGCTAGGTATATTATTTTCTAAATACAAGCAAATAAATGAACAACAAAATACCTGAAAGAAAGGATGCTGAAGGACCTCKGCTGCTGTAGGCCTCTTCAATGGATCCCAGGAACAAAGTGACTRGAAAATGTGTCAATCAATTAGTAACAGAGATTAATTACACAATCCAACAGCTGGCCAGAAAGTTTCACTTACCCTAATAAGGCTGATTGCATCGTCACTAGCTGAGGGTATGAGAGTTGAAAGATGCACACCAGGAAGCTGGAAAATTAATCAAAACTTGTCAGAAAGGTTATAGAAGAAATTGAGCAAAAGCACCAAATTATATGTTTAAGTATTCAGAATATACTGCCTGAAAGTGGTACATTCTCAAATGTGGCATCTAATTTTATGTTTTAGTCTTTTTATGTGCTACATTTGACCAAAAATGTAGGAATTTTTTGGCAAAATGTAGCACATAAAAAAGGACCGAGGCAGCAGTGATCCGAAAAACCTCAATTTCTATATAATTTCTCATCAACAAATTAGTACATGATTTTCCCTACAATGGATTTCATAATGTTCACAGACAAAACATTGATTGTGACGTGTTCGTAAATATAAGAAATTGAAGTGATGAATCAAGCTGCAAGTTTTCACAAAACAAAACAAAAAAAGTTATAAGATTGTTATGTGATTTATAAAAGTTGTTTCTTAACAAATTTCCTTTTCTAAAGCATATACTCTTCTAAAGCTGATCATAAAAGTTTATTTACTGTAATGTTCCAAGTGAACAGGCTTCAAAAACAATGGCATTCAGACTCCCTCACCTGCAGGGAACTGGTAGTTCATGGGTCTAGCAAGCAGAAGCCCATGAGCCCAAGAATTTTTCTGTAGGAGTCGCAATGACACTGCATATCTTATAGATTTCATCTGCTTCACTGCAGTAACATCAAAAACCGATTAAGTAAGAATATATAACAAGGACAGACAAACAGATCTCAAATAATCTTCATGCTTTACAATAAATTAACAGTTGTCCGTACCTTAGTCCAGGAAAAGAGGACGGAGACTAAACAGTTCAGCCATTATAGCACCCATGCCCACATATCTGAAAGTTCAAAGAATACAGAAACAAAATGAATGAGTACAATAGTTGAAATGTGCCGATGTATAGAAAATTTAGCAATTTTACTTACCAACAGCAAAGTATAAGTGGTGACTGGAGCAAAACTTCAGGAGCCCTATACCTGGAATGTCAAGTATATTAAAATGCATACAGATCCGAACTCAGCAAAACAAAGGAAGTGTACATATAAATAAGAGACATATATATAATAACAAAATAATAATTACCAGCGCGTAGAGACATATTCTGTGTACGGTGCCCCGGAACTTATTTCTCGTGCAAGACCAAAATCAGCAATTTGATGACGTCCTTTATACCAATATATTCTCTGTAGCGAATTAAAAAATAAATAGAGTACTCGGCTACTAAACAGAGCAACAACCTTAGCGCAACATAGATCATGAATAATCAATATCCAGCATTGCAGAAACTCAAGAAACCAAACACAGCTCAGACTACGAGATAAGTATGGCCCACTGCAACTTCTACAGTATACAGTTATACAAACACTCAAACTAAAGCAGCCTTAAAACACAAGACACTGCAATGGGGGCTTAAAGTATAAATTATTGAAACTGAGTCCATAGATCATTGGGCAGTAAAAGGCTTGCAAATTATATATCCAACAAATTGCTAAGAAATGGTAGTTCTCATAACACTGGAGAAAGCACAGGACAATTTAAGTTTTAAAAATTAATTTGGATGAAAGTGTAGTCTCACATGCAGATGTAAATTGGGTTTAAAAACCAATTGAGAAAAAAATAATTATATATAAATATAAGAAATTCAAAGCAAAAAAGCTTCATTTCACYGTGATGAAAATACCTGGTTTGAGATCCCGATGAAAATACCCACGCTGATGCATGTAGGCAAGTGCTTGAAATACTTGAAAGCACCAATTTCTAACTTCACTCTCAGAAAAAGGTCTTCCCCTATCTTTCATAAGCTGATACAAATTGCACTCCTACGAAAAAAATATATCAATATGACTAGTATTAGACAACCACATCCATTGTACAATGCGAAACTTTAATGAACSGTATCTATGCATGAAAAATTACCATATATTCGAACACAAAATGCAGAATATCATGCTCTCTGATAACTTCTTTCAGCTTCACAATATTTGGATGGCTCATCTTTCTTAGCGACTGCAACATTACATTGTATATTTCTCAGAAAAAAAGGGAAAGAAAACAACAACGTAGTAAAATATAATACAGTAGTAATGTAGCTACCTTCACTTCTCTTAAGTTAATGCATTCATCCCAAGAATAGTATTTTTTCTTCATCTTCTTTATAGCAACCTGTGAATACCCCCATGATATCAGGAACTTAAGCAAAGTAAATATCCACACTTCAAATCATACAAAAGAAAAACTTACAACTTCTCCAGTCTGTTTATTTATAGCACGCCAAACACTCCCAAAAGTTCCATCACCAACTTCTTTAATAAGCTTGTACCTGTAWAGCCAAAACAATTGGATACATATGAGAAATCRTCATTTAAACACACTGATAGACCAAACAATGCCACTATCACAAACTCACCGATCCATTGTTGAGTCAGAAAGCAACGAAACTGAGTAGCAGATGAGGCGCTCTTTATTCAACAATATTGACAAATCACTAACACAAGACACATAAGACGACGATGCCCAAAAGATCTCTGTAAATAACGCTATACAATAAAAAAAAAGAACTTGTATGGTCGATTGTGCAGAATCCACCCGTTACTTCTCTATCGCAGTACACACACTGACACAAAACGTGAACTCCAGCAATTGGCTAATGTTGAGGGCCTAATCACAGTAAAATCATAACCAGCAACTCTGAGAAAGTCCAACAGGGTAAATGKAAGAAGTGCTTGGGCAACCAAGAACATGTTCTTCTAAGAAGGGTCCCTGATTCATGTCATACCACCAAGACTACCACAKGAACTCAAGAGCTATCTGGAAATTGACTTCTAAGCACCTAACAGACACCCGGAGAAACAAAGAAAACACTACGGGCACAAAGAGTCTAATTTGGATAGGTTTATCTAGTGGTGACTACAAAAGCAATCTGCATTCGTCAACCAGCAATTATCGACCCTGCAGGAAACTGTATGACATGTWAGTACCAGAATTAAGTCCATGTGACAAGACAGAACTCAACAATAAGAGTTAGACAGTACCCCACAAGATATCTTTCCGAAACTCTTGACTTGATAAATACTCCACAAAGCGCTGAGATAAGATTTAAAGAGGAATAAATTGAGAAGAAAGTAAAACGAATTATATGGAGCAAAAACAGCATGAACCACTTTTTAACATATCATGGACAACTTACACATAGGAGAGCACTAAAAATCCAAATTTCTTAGAGAAAATGCATAGGCTCCTATACTGGTTCATTTAGAAACTTGGCACTAGGTGCTGTTGACAAAGGAACAAGAGGAAATCTCCGAGAATAGAGAACCTCCAGTCAAGAACTTTCGGGAATGAAAGGACCTGAAATTGAAGAAACTTGACCAGAAGTGATGCTTCCATATCTTGGTAAAACGAAATGAACCTTTTAAATCAAAATCTGGAACCTGCAGGTCAATAAGCAACAAAACATGAGCTTATCTACAGAAGCTTGTAAAATTAAGCAAGAACATATTCATAGAAGAGCGTCTGCATGTTTCCTAATTAAAAATTAATTCAACTGACTTTCCATCTTCATAAGGTATACGCACAGCAAAGCAACGATATTTGTAGAATTCGTAATTGAACTGTCAGTTATGTGGTAACCAATAGAAGAATGTCAGCACTGCAGCGCGTTGATAAAGAATATAGAAGAGATTCCGCAAACTATCGATTAAGTCGAAGTCTAAAAAATTGAAGAATTAGCTAAAAAATATAGGAATAGTCCCGGATTGACAAAAATTCATGGTTGAATTCCATGTCATTTAACTGACACTTTGACTAATTACCTTCCAATTACACAAACCAAAAGTGTTCTTAGCGTCAACTTCCACACATTCCGCAATCAAACAACAAATTTTTCCATAATTCGACCCGAATAACCTAGATTTCATTAATAAAAATAATAAACAAATGCAACTAATGTGATTTTCAATAGTTACAGCAACCATTCAATAAACTTAATTAGGAGTAGATTTAAACAATACTAACCTACGGATTTCTATTTCAACGTATTGGAATGCATATAATCCGATTTCTAAAAGGACGTAATGCTAATTTCATAGTCCAATAAACTACCACCGACCTTATTCAAGCAACTCCAAGACAACTATCGAAAGTGAGGTCGATATATAATGCCGTTCATCGCAAAATTATAAATCGCTCGAATCATTCGCCTTAGTCAAACACAAATTCAGAATTTATCTGATACATTGAACAATAATCAAATAACGATAATTCTCAACAAGTCACAATCAAAACGCATCAATTCCGACAGTCTAATCAAAACCCGAATCCAGATCTAACTCAACACCGCAAAAAAAAAAAATCAAATCAAATAAATAAAAAAAACGATGATAATCAAAACCTAACATCATCAACCTAATCCAAATCAAAATCAATACAGAAAATAATTATAATGAAAACGATCCAAAGAGAAAGGAGAGAGATAAGAGAGGAAACCTGAAAGCAACGATCACACTCCTAGACGGAAGGGAAAGGTCACTCTAGAGGAACGATACAACAGTTCTCTCTCTAATTTGTTATTCTTTATTCCAAAGATTTATCTGGCTTTTCGGAATTTTCTCTCTCTAAAAAAAAGACGAATGGGAAGCAGTAGTAGTTTGGTTGGAGGCTGGTTTTCTCTCTCTAAAAAAGGGAAATTGGTATCCTGAAAATAAGAGATGAGCGGAATTTATAAGCCACGAAATAAATAAAAGGGAGGAGAGAGAAAAAAAGGAGGTAATGTGTAAAATGGGTTGCATTGCAGCAAGCCCGAGTAAATTACACGCTGACCCTACRTGATCAGTCATCATGACCCGCCCGCCTCGGTATTTATACTTCTGTCATTCTAATTGCTCTTTCACCTAATTTTCTCACTCGTTTTTACTTTTTGTTTTAATTTTAATTTTAATTAACCTCCTCTCTTTTTTACAAGTATCTATTTGTGAATGGACTGAACTAATCTAATCTAATCTAATCTTATCTTATCATTCCTTTCGTTTTAGGTAGATCTAATTGTAACTAACTCCGGATTCGAGGATCAGTTCCTAGTGGTTAGGTTCCAATGTTCTCCCAATTGTCGTTATGGGGATCGAACATGGGTTTTCCTTACCAAGTGTAGTCTCAATCACCACTATACTAATAATTAATTGATTGCTAAAGGTGATCATTAATGGTTCATTGGTTCATCTGGATTTAGCTAACTCGTTTGCGAAGTGAGGGTTTGAAAAACTCAAATTATACAATTTTAAGTTCAAAAATGTGTGCTGGCTCAAATAATTCGGTGTCGTGTTTTGAGTATTATTATATTTTAACATTTTAGACAATTAATATTGCTCGCATTGACACAAAAATATGACTCATGTGATATACTCATATACGGAGTACAATAAAAGATAATGAATAATACTTCTTACGATTCACTTTAGATGTTATATTTGCTAAATTGGTACTGCTCACTTTATAAGTTTGACCTTTATTTTCCTATATACAGTATACAGGTTAAAACTAGACCTAGCAATCGGACAGTTCGGATCGGACCATTTTCGGTACAAGGTCGAGGCGGGTTCATGCTTCACCGATTCAGAATTCGTACAACTCGTTGTACTTTCGGGTCAGTGCAGGACTCAAAACGGGTGGTTTCCGAATTCGAGGGAGCAAAAACTTAATTTTTAATAATCTTAGGCATATTTAGATAGCTTATTCAAGAACGGATCGGTTTGGATGTCGGGTGAGTTTTGACCCAAGTTTGTTTCGAATCGGACTTGATCCATCAGTTTCGGACCAACATTCGAATCATCCATTTTCGAATCGAGGTCTCAGATCAATTTTTCGAATCCGAACCAACTTTGCCCGGTCTAGTTAAAACATAGTCATGAGGGATTTTTGTTGATTCGGGTCAATAAGCACGCATATTTTAAATATGTAGTTTTTATAATTTTTTCTTACATATAATTCGAAATATAAACATTTAAAGTTGTGTCTCAACAAATAATATGAAAAAACAAATGTAGCAAGTAAACTAAATGGGAAGGAGTACTAAACCCAGAACCTCTCATGTAAGAGAAATTTTTCAAAAACTACTACCGCTAATCCATTATCCTATCCCATTACTTGGTTATTTCCAAGTTCCAACATAAACACATACCTCATTGCAAGTATAGCATAATATATACTCATACACATGGTATACATATTAACTTATCTTGTTTTCCATGACACATCATATTCAATTACTCATCTATATCACTATATGTTAACTATACATGTGTTTTTTTGTTATACATCATATGTACTCGTGTTTTTTGTGATATATCATACACATAATGCATGTGTTAACTACTCGTGTTATATTATTGGTGATACATCATACACATGAAACGCATGTTAACTACTCATGTTTTATGTGACGATACATCACACACATGTATTATGTGATACTTCATACACTGATACACATAATACACATGTTACCTACTTGTGTTTGAGTGTTTCTTGTGAACTATCTTACACATGATACTTGATCCATGAACATGGTTTAATTATCGCTAACTACTTGCTGTGTTTTTTTGCAATACATCATAAACATGGTACGTACACTTACTATCTGATGACTACTCGTGTTTTTTGTTATACATATTCACATAATGTATATGTTAACTACTCGATCTTGTTATTTGTAATATATACATCATACACACGACACAGATATGTTAACCACTCATGGTTTATAAAATAATCACCCTCGTGTTTTATGTGATATACCATACAAATGTTATATATATATGTTACCTACTTGTATTTCTTGTGATCTATCTTACACTCAATACTTGATCCATGAACATRGTACACTTAATTACCAACAACTACTCGTGTTTTATGTAATACATACATCATAAACATGGTACACACGCTAGTTAACTACCATACTCGTATTTTCCATGACACATCATGCACATAATGCACATGTTAACTACTCGTCGTGTTACTGTGATACATCAAACACAGGATACGTGTATGTTAAGGGAGCTAATATTATGCGCACAACCATATCTACAATGGTGAACTACAACATTAGTAATTTAGTATCGTGACAAAGGTGTGCACGTAACAATCTTTATTTTGCGCATATCAGCTCCCGTATGCATGTTAACTACTCATCATGTTTTATGTGATACACCATACCATACACATGCATGTTAATTACACTGTCATACCATACACATCATACACATCTCTATTATATAAGCCAAGGGGGGAGCAATGGTGTCCCCCCTAGGATATTACATAATTACCCTTGCAATTAGTATTATTTTTAAAAATAACAATAAAAGTCAAAATAATCAAAGTATCATATTTAATCAAATTTTGGTAAGGTGAAATTAAGATAATAAAGACCATAAAACTTACCAAATTTAAWGAAATTAATGCAACCAATGCAATTATTAACAAAATAGCAACGTTACTAAAAATTTAAAAACTATACATTGAAAAACATACAAAGGAGTAAAGGACTATTTATGTTGTATATATTTGAATTATAAGCGTATTGTCAAAATACAAATTAAATTTTTATTATAGTTATTAAAAATAACTAAGTTTGAGAGCTCAGATTTTTCGTGCACGCAACACGTGCCAAAAATACTAGTGATACTTGTTCCATGAATGTTCGTTCTCAAAAAGCAACAAACCCCGTAACACAACGTTGAGTATCACGTCACGTGGGTAACCCAATGAAGTAAATACTACTCGTACACATCTTCCCTTGATTTCCTCTTTAATGTCCTTTCAATATCTTATACTTTAAGAATTGAATCCAAGTTTTGTGGTCATCACCTAAAACAATTTATTTAGTTTGATTTTAGATTATACTCACTCCGTTTTTTAGTTGTTTTATATTCTGTATCATTTTTGTACGGTATTTAAGTGTTGATTGATTGAGTTAAATAAAATAGTTGAGTTAGATAAAAAAAAAGTAAGTTAATTAGATAAAAGAGTAAATGTGTGAATAAATTTTTTTGGGAAAATGTAATTTTTGGTGAATAGATTGGGTAAAGTAATGAAAGTTGATTTTAGTAAAGAGTAATTTATCAATATTAGAGTAAATAAAGTAGATAAAGGGCGTGTTCGGCAATGATAGCGTTGGAAGTAGCTTTTAACGGTATAAGTAGCGGGTAGCTTAAAAGCTAGTAAGTAGCGTTGGAAGTAGCGGGTAGCGGACGAAACTAAAATTGTAAATATGAGTGTTCGACAGAAGTAGCGGTTGTATTTATCATAGAAGAAAATTAATTACCAAGTAGCTTTTTATCTTAGCTTAAAAGCTAAAAGTTAAAACGTTACTCCTACTAGCGTTTGAAAAAAGTAGCGTTTAACGCTAAACGCTACTCAAAACGCTACCTTGCCGAACAGTAATAAAATTAACTAAGTAGTTTTTTAATCTAATCAGAACACTAAAAGTTACCTAAAAAAGCTACTAATTGATAAAAAATCCAAAATGGAGACTGAAAGAACTAAAAAGTCGAGGGAGTACTTAATTAATAATTATTCAATTCAAATCTAATACGGAGTATGATCTAATCTTGTTTATCTTATCATTATTATTGTCTCTTCTCGCTACGAGGCTCCAACTAATTGTTTTCTATGACTCAATGTGTTATTTATTAATATTTTTTTGGTGTTAAGAGAATCACAGGGGCGGTCCGGGCGGAGATGAGAATCGGTCCTGAGAGTTTTTGGGATCGGGAGGGAAGTTTTACCCACATAAGCTACCATCGCAATCAAAGGTTTAAACTGATAGTCTATCACTATCCTTCGCTGTCATGTATTATTTATTAATATATTGTAACGATATATATATATACAACTCTAAGGATGTTGTAGTCCCGTACGATATGTGCAGTAAAAACTTTATGAAATGTCCAAATGAAAAAAGTGTTAAAAAAACATTAGCGAAATGATTTTTTAAGGGCTTTGATTATCTAATTCATCGTTCATTTAATCATTTTAGACTAACTTGCTATTATTGTGAACCGTAACAATCATGATTATTGATTAATGATTGTATTTAAATGCTCACATAGCTTTCCATTCTGATTTTAATTGCATAGATTGTCTTTGAATTGCCTGCATTTTATACTTTTCAAATTGTGCATGACATGCACTAGCAATGCAATTGCGTCATACAAGTATAATTAAACAATAATCAATAATTCATCATTTGGGCGAACATTTTGGAAGAAATAATTAATGGATTTATGTTGTTTTACCTGCTTAAGGGTTGAAACTAACATGTTTTTCCAAGTTTTAAATATTGTGAGTATCACTAGTTTGGCGGGGATGAAAATTGATACTTATATTAGGAACTTTTAAAATCGAGAGAGAATCTCTGACCGACTGAACTATCATTTATTTACTCTCATTTGTGATTGTTGGTTTGTGTTAATGGAAGAAATCGTTTCTTATTAGAGTTCAAGATTTTACTGACCAAATTTGTTTTTCACCACTTCACTAATGTTCCCTCTGTATCAGTTTTTATCTGTATTAATTATTTTTCACGTAAATTTTTAAAATAATTTAAAAGTTTAAGCAAATAAAATAAATATTTTCTCCGTTTTTTATTAGATGTTTCAATTTCTATTCTAAGAAATTTGGAATTAGTTGTTCCATTTTGATTTTTATTTTCCTTTCAAGACATGAGGACCGCAATAAATTATCATGTAATTCTCACTTACTTTCTACTTTTTTGGGGTCCACAACCTCTTTCTCTCTACCTCTCCCATCTATGGGTCTCACATTCTTTATTAAATTACACATCTACTCATCTAATCTTTTACACCAAAATTTTGCCTCAAAAACCACAAAACTCAAAGTGGGACATCTAAAAAAAACGGAAGTAATAAAATAATATTATCATAAGTGCTACTCCATATGTATCATAAACTAGTATCATTAATATAAATAAGTTATTATTATTTTATGTAAAACAATTAACATCATTAATATATATATAGTCTTATATGTTTTGGAGTGAATTGGCATAAAATTGTCTTTTCATTGAGATTATATTTTATTTGATAATTATGAGTAGATTAGCATAACCTTATCTTGTGCAATCAAGGACAACATGCACAAACTAAAAACAGTATTATTATGTTTATAAATAAATACTTTGAATGATTGAAATAAAGTTGTCTTATTGCTTAAGTCCATTATATTAATTAGGTTGTCTTCTTGAAATAAGACTTATACACATCTAGATGTGTATAAGAGACAGGTCCATTATATTAATTAGGTTGTCTTCTTGAAATAAGATGTGAAATTGTGAAAACTAGCTAGTTTAATTAATTAAGGTGACAACCTTCATGTCATACCTCGTATGTACTTAATCTTTAGTTTTTTTTGTCAATGAGCTACAAATTAAAAACGAGTTGTCGTGTAAGGATGATTCGAATTTGTACCTTACTGTATGGAAACTCTTACTATTAGGCCAATGCCTCTTTAGTTAAAACAACACACGTAACATTTTTCCGAATAATATCATCGCGCTTACGTATCTTTATGCATTAGACTTTATTAACTAGGTAATAATTAATTAAACATATGCAACTTGTTGAACAAGAAATTGAGATTGGAGGAAAAACCTCAAGAGTGTGTTTTCTATTCTTCCCTTTTCATTCTTCTTGAAGCATAACATTCAACAAATGAGCATTCTTTTCGAATCTTCCAAGAAACAAGCAAGTATTCCATGAAAGAGTTGACTTCATCCAATTGGGAGAATTTTATGAGATGAGGCCATGCTAAGCTAGGTTATCTATATATCGTGGATCATGCATTTTAATTAGTCTTCATTAATTATGTTGAATCTATCTATTAATTATAATTATTAATCGCTTGACTTGTTGTTTCAAGATTATATACGTTTATAAGCATTATTATTTAATCATCGTTGGTGAAAAAGCTATGGTTTTAGCCCTATATTTTTATTTACTCGCTACACTTTTCATGACTGAAAAAAAGATATAGAAAAAAATGGACACGTGTGAGGGGAGAAAGACAATGCAGTTTATTTTCAATAATAGAAGTGTAGCAAGTACGGAGTACTCTGTATAACGAGTATATTAACGGAGAAAATAGCTCGTCTCATTTTTCTTTACTTTTTTAACACGGACATTACAATATAGGCTAATCATTATAACGAAAGAAAATCATAACATACAAGATCCGAGATCCAAATCCGATATTCATCTAGCCAAACCTCATCGAAAATAGTGATAAACCACGAGCTACCCTATTACATTCTCCATAACAAAAATCAGCATGCTATAATTATACTGTTATACATGAAATGTGACCATAGTTACCCTATACCTTAGATAAGAGCACATTATAGATTAAAGTAGTGGTAAAAAGGTAATAATTGTACATTTTGAACACAACTTAAAACCTTCAAAATCATACTTCAATGATTTCAGAATTCGACTTAMAAAGTGTTACTAACGGATTAATTAATATAATGCTGATTGCTGGCATAACATTTTGTTACTTTAAAGAGCCTCAACATCATTACTCTAACATCCCCTTTAATTTTTTTCAAATTTTATGATTGTTGATTAACGTTAAGTGCTTTACATAGTATTTACAAAGTGTTAGAAAATTATAATTAGTCAATTATCATGGGAGACAATGACTTTGGGTTAGAAAAATAAATAGTGACTTTCATAAACATCGACGACTAAAGATGATTTATTACATAAAATTATTTAGAGACCTCCGATAATATTTGAGCATTTTCGATAATCTTTAGATTTTTTTTCATTTTTATTTGTAAATTCTCGATAAAATAAAACTTACTTAAGTGTATATATTAAATTATCTTTAGTCGACGACGTTATAATTTAAGCATGGACGAAATAGATTAGGGCTACCAAAATGTCAGTTGGAATTAAATGAAATCGGGGAATGAATGTATTGATCAAGTATTCTGCTTAGTCAGAAACACGCAATAAGATTTCCACTGTGAGAAGTAGTGCTCAAAATCACCGCCCAAATTTTGCTCAACTTCAAAGACATGCCAAACAACCAAGATTCTGACCTCATCTCACTATCACATTCCAACATTATCTAATACTTGTACGTTTTTTATTACTCGCTACACTTCTTGAAGAGGAAGTATTCTTCCAACACTGGGTTGGGATAAAGCGGTCTCTCGCGAAAATATCAAAACAGTCTCAAATGGTATTTTTGTTCTGAAGAATGGTATCCACACATTTGTTAATGGTATCCATGCATAATAAAATGGTATCAAAGAAGTTCACAGTAGTATTACTATTTTTTAATTAGTAGGACCTACAATAAAAAAATAATAAATAAATAAATAAAAATGCGTAGATACCATTGTCTAATGCGTTGATACCATTATCTAATGCGTGGATACCATTCTCTGAAATACTTAGTTGGACAAAAATACCTTTAGTTGGGCAAAAAAGGCCCAACACTGTGTTGGACCTATCAGTCCTCCTTCTTGAATCAGACTTTTAGACAATTTTTACGGAGAAAAGGGATAGAGAGAAAGAAAAAGGAGACTTGTGTTAGAGGAGAAAGATAGAAAGGGCTAATCTGACCGTCCAAAAAGAAGAAATGTAGCAAATAATATAAAACTTTTTTAAAAAGTGTAGCGAGTAATAAAAAATGTAGGAAGTGTTTGCCAATAATAACAGCTAACTTCATTCCAGAAAAGGATAAAGAATTTTTTGAAAAAAGAATAAAAAAAGGTGCCAAAACCATTTGATTTAGCTACCAAAATCCCTTTATATGGAAAAGTTGCTAGGTTGTCTGCTTTAATTAAATACATTTGCTTGGTTGTCTTTAATCATCTTGTTAATCATCATAATACACTCATACTTCTATTATTTTATCTTTGATAGATACTATTATTCTGTAATTTGTATGTCTCAAAATCTAAATCCTTTTAAAGGTACAAACTTTTCTTGTCATCTATTACTATTAAAGGAGTTGTTACACCAATTCAAAGTTGAGATCACATGGTTGAAGGAATAAGGCTTATCCACAAAAGCTATCGACTTATATTAATATACTCTTTTCGAAAAGTATCGTGGTTCAAATGAAGTTTTTGTGAGAGTAAAATGATTAGTGCCTYGACCTCACCGCGAAATGAAATATTCGATTCCTTTGATAATCACCAGTCATGAACTATCGAGGCAACTGTAGAGGAAGAGGTGCTGAACACAACAAAAAAGATGGATTTTGCAGTAATAAACATCAGACGGGATAACTCATGAGTAATTAGTAGCCATTGAATGATTAGTTTAAATAATCAAACATGTAATATAGACATAAAAATGTACTGTAARTAAGTTTATATTATACACAGATATGAGAACTTGCAATGCAAATTATGCTATCATCAGCAGCTACATATTTCACATTTTCACAATACTATTCCAGAAGTTAGTACGAAACCAACACTACTCTGGTAAAAACAGCCACTTCTCGAGGAAGAACACAGAGAGCAAGGCATGAATCAGGARCAGCASCATCATCCAACCTTGCAATGCTGAAATTAAAAGTAGATCTTATAACATCCAGTAAAACTGATWGCCAAGTAATTAARCGATAAACTTTTTTACCGAARAGTGAAAACACAAAGGCTTTAGATAYTGTGCGAATGTGCKCARTGAACTTTRCCACAGCATTTGTAAACAAATACATTGCAAAACAACAGATGGATTAAACTTGCMCAGATATTTACGCCTTTTTGGCATACATGAGTACTCTCTAATATTGACAAGGTCATCAAGCCTTGCCTAATAATACTAACACGAACACTTATCTACAAATTTCAGGAAAGCCAACACTCGATAACTGCATGTTAGAAACCTATGATACATACTTCTGTGCAATATGCATACTTGTTGAATTTAATAAAGATGAAATTATTTTCATGATTACCATATTAAATCAGTTTTAACCCTAGGAAGCCTGTTTGGATTTAAGCATCCTGCTGAAAGGTTCCTTTCAGGACTGTAAGTTTAGATTGTAAAAGAAAAAAGTGGCAATTAAGTGAAGTTTTATCCTTGCAAAAGGGTTGGACCACCCAACAAGGACAAGGACTAAGGAAAGAACAAAGGCATCCCCTCCCCTCTTTTTTTTTTTTTTTTTTTTTTTTCTGCCGACTGTCGTTGTTATGAACCTAAAGAGATGATACATGCTGAAGCCATTATAAGCAATTAGAGACTGCATAGGAGGATGTCCCACCAATAACAACCATACTTATCATCCACGAGACAGCAATATCCTTTTCAGCATGGTTCCTTTGGCCTTCTGTTTGCTCTCCATGTTCTACTTTTTACAGAGTAACTCAACCAACATGATCCTAGAATCCTATTGAGCTGAATATGAAAATAATTAGTAATACTCTACGAACTACTTTTTAAGTTTCATAAACAAGTAGCTTTGACGTGATTGTATTATCATATCAAATAACAATGCACATATAAAAGTATTTTAGCTGGTATAACAAATGCTATTTCATCCTAATATTTCGGATTATTTTCACTAAGACCAAATTCGGAAACTAGCTTTTCAATAGTTGAATGTTAAACTTTGGCCAAAAGGCAATRTTCCTGCACTCATAYACTTTGTTTATAATATGCACAATAATCCATTCTATAGTGGAAATTAGCAATCAAATAGATTTCAATAATAAAGAAAAATTGCAATTGAATCCGAGTGGTAGATCCTTAGCAAGAACAATAAATTGCTTGAATAGTATAACTATTCGCAAGTCAGTAAACAGTGATGTTAACCACATTTTATATACAAATCTTCATCAAGGAAAAGAAACCACATGTAAAGTATCGAGACTCCAATGAGTTTATCTGTATTTCACATATATGAATATTCTTATAAAAATTGGAAGAAGAATTGTACAAAATCAGAGGAATCAAATGGACAAAAATGTGGAAACCAGGATGAACAAGAATGTAAATGACAAGAAGAACATTATATTATGCTTTAAAGGGGGTGGATAGGAGGGGCTTTGGCATTTTCAAGAAATGGAAACAAACATTCAGAGAGAGGCGAAATGTACTTGAGGCAGCTTTAGTAGTTTCTCACTTTCTCCAACCCATATAAGCCTGAGAGAGTGTAGACATGTGATTCAGTGATCGCATGGAGGTTCCGAATACCTACATTCACAATGGAAAAACATATATCAAAAATCACATCAATAGTGAATATGACTTATAATGGAGAGTGCCACGGGATGTTGTGCGCTTGAAGCATCCAAGTTGAAGGAAAATCTACACGACTCGGATAAAGCAATTTGCCTATGGTACAGAATGTTGGTCTCTTAGAAGGGCATTTTCAAAAGGTAAGGGTCAACCCTGGGATTAACAAATATGTTGCCCATTTTAAAGAGAAAGGTGAAGTGCATATTTACTATGCATTCATCATTACATTTCAGTAAATGGAAATTTGAAACTGATCCAGTATATTGTTAAATGACGATCCTAAATACTTTGGACTCAAGAAACCTTGGATGAATATTGTATCAACAACAAAAAGTTTGCGTTTTCAAATATAGCAACACACATTATTAAAGCATCACACCTATTCATGAGAATCTATGAATTGTTATAGCCAAGAGAGGTTGAAAATCCAAGGTACATAGAATCATAGAGATGGATACATATACTGTATACAGAACATACAGACTGACTACCTTTATCCCCGATTGGCAGTGTTCTCTTGATCCCTAGTTAAAAACCTGGTCACCCTTTTGGTTGATGGCCTACATTACTGCAATTGTCTATAAGATTTTATATGATCACGCATCCTAATCATCAGAGCAGTTTTTAACAATAACTTCAGTTAGTCAATCTAGTCTCTCTTTATAATTGATCTAATCCTTCAACAAATCAAAACCAGTACTGATTGTAAAAAGAGCTACAAACACATAAATTGGTAAACCAAAAAATGATGAAATAACAACCAAGTCCTTAATAATAGCATGTGTACTCAATAGTACGGGAAGTCAGAAAGCTACCCGTTGAAAAGATAATACAACTTGACCAACAGAGGAAGATAAATTCTCAAGTGTGTCATCGAAGCATCGTCCGCGGACTGTGCAGTTCTAAGTCAGTCGTCCTGAAATAGAATGAATAAAAAAAAATCTAAAAGTCACGTTAATTATATTACAAAGACACATCATTCCCGTGATGTTACCTGTAAACTGTAAGAGAAGCAGACGTGACTGAAATCCATAATTTGTCCCTTGTAAAGCATGAAAAATTGGAGCTGAATGAGTCTTTTCCGGGGAACCATTGTTGCATGTTGTGTGGCGGGGAGGCCAGCAAATAAAATTCAAAAGCTAAAGCATAGCTCAAAGAGTATACAGGCCCATGAACACTAGTTAGCCCCAAAAATCTCATGATCGGCCTATTTAGAGTTTAATTGTCCTGCCATCAATCAAACACCTTAAAAATATGACAAACCCAATTGGAATTCATGGTTAATTAGAATGATTACTCATTTGAGACTTTCATCATCACTACCAGCCCGCATTATATCTCTGACAACATAAGAAGTATCATGGTGCTGCCATTAAGTTTCAGCTGCACCAGTAGTTCAACTAAATCTATTACTGCAAACTGTAGAGGTCACTTTGTTCACAAACAGAAAATCTGAGACATACCAGTTCCTGGTACATCTACGGTTGGGAGCCAAAAAAACCCATGAGCGATATCCCATCAGAGCTTAAATTTCCTGACAAAACTCATCATGATGCAAAATGAGCCAAAACATGCCAGGAGCATTACCTAAAAGGCTAAAAACCAAAATTTTCAGCAAGATGAGGCCAATTATCACCATAGCAACAATGATGTAATACAAACAGATGATAAAATGTCAAGGACAAACATTTGATGGCAAAGTTGTCATCCCATCATCAGCATCACATCCGTCTCTACATCCACTGCAAGCAAGACCGTAAGCCTGCAACACATTTCTAACATCACTAAAACCATTACATGGCAACACAAAAATGAAACCACCCTAATTAAACATTAACTTTTACCTTTTTACTCTTCCATGCATTCTTCTTGTTTGTTTCTACTTGACATGTTTCCTGGTATGTTTCAACAATATCATGAGCAGAAATAAGTGTCTCCCAACTTCAATAAACTCTTTTCATGGTTATTCACATAACACAGATCGTTCAAGAGTATCCACAGTGTTCGCAGGAAAGTTGTGGCTTCTTGAGTCAAAGATCCTTCTTCACTCAATTTAATGCTTGCTTAGGACAAAGCAATACACGATGTGCCCTAGTCTGGCAACGTGTATTGTCCTTCTCCCCACAAATTGTCTGGTTTCGCATCTTTTGTCCACCTCTCCTATGTAATGAGATGGTATGCATAGAATACACCACAAATTTGGAGAACAAGCATAGGCATTGTCTACACAAATTAACCCTGTATCTCACAAGCACATGAACGACATAAACAAGATACCCAGACTTGTTTCATCCCAAGCTACAAAAAGGTTTCTTCTTTTTCAACAGTCTTCAATCGATAAGTTAAGATGTTCCATTTTCACCTTCCTTCTTAGTATGACAGCCCAACACACCAGAACTTCAACCTGAAATTTCTTGAATATGTGCATGTGTATATTAGTTGACATTTGTTTTTCCCATGGTGAAGGAGATTTCAGCGCAGGTTGCTGTGCAATGTCAAAACTGCTATAGCTTCTTCAACCTGTCTGCAGAATGAACCTATATTGTTTCACAACTCTTTCAAAGTAAGTTCCTTTAACATACTTTTGTCAAAAAATGATTACACTTCACTAACGATGTGGAGGCGACATTCCTGCCAAGAAGGTATCACTATAATACAGAGGAACCACTTCGACGATCCTTCGTACATAGACGCTTACCCAATCCAATTGTCTTGGAGATCAACACACAACTAATTCCCACCATCTCATGCATTGTTCATCAGTGCCATGATTTAATATGCAGTTATCAAAATTTCCTAGCAAAATTTCATGTTTTTAAAGACATGAGCGAGATTTTCTTGGACTTTTTCCAGAACATCACATAGATGAAAACAGTGGCGTGTAGCAGGGAAGACCTCCTGGATGGCAGACTTTATAGATGGATGCTGGTCAGTAAGAATCACTTTGGGCGCATTTTCATTCCCTCCCATTGCTCTGAGCCAAGTTTTCAGCAACCAAACRAATGTCGTAGTCAATTCCTCTGCAATCAAGGCACAGCCAAGCAACATCGTCTGAYAGTGATGGTTCACCCCCACAAACAGGACAAGTGGCAACTTGTCATTTGTCCTTATATATGAGGTGTCAAGAGATACAACATCACTGAAACTTGTATAATCGCTCCTACTTTTAGCATCAACCCAGAAGATATTCCTAAGATACTGTTCTTCATTCATATCCATAGCATAAAAAAATTCAGGATTTTCTTTCTTAACACACATGAAGTGATCAAGCAAAATCTGTGCATCCCCTTCCTCTAAAACCAATCGATTTCCTTTATCAAACTGAGAACCAAGTGAATCCCTTATGGATCCATGATTTTGAAAACAAGCAGACTGTCTTGACATATCAACATACATCTTCTTTGTTCGTTCACTAACAGCATGTAAGATATCGATGTTGTTCTTCTCCACCAACTTTACATTTCTGTGAATACGAAAATARTATGCAAGGGCTGGTAATAGCTCATGATTATGATCCTTTATGAACTCATGTATGACCCATTTCCCATACTTGTTTCTCTTGACATGCATGCTAGCCTTGCAATCAGTCTTTTTAACACCAGGCCGTCGGCTAGTACCGACATCAGAATCTGGGGTAACTCCATATCTGGAGCATGCAAACTTTGCATCAATGAAATCTTTCGATTTTTTTGACCGTCGACTATTCTTTATTGAGGTTGTGAATCCCATAGATTTAGCATATTCTTGGTAGAACTTGTATGCAGCTTCATGTGACTCAAATTGAAGGTCACTGTCAGGCCCGATATCAATGTCTCCTTCAAGCAGAAGACAGTTTGTTATAGAAGTATCATTTCCTCCTTGCACTACATTAGCAAGATTAGTRACATCCCTTGTAGCCCCTTCCCCAAGACCAATATCTTCCCTTTGATCAGACACAAAATTTGCAACACTAAAGTGGCTATCCTTTGTTGGTAACTCCATTAGCAAGTTTAATACGATCTTAAAATGGAAAGCCCAAYCCTTACAAAACCTCCCTGATTAGACCAAAAGGGGTAAGACATATGTCAGAAAAAATATTCTGTAACTAAACATTGAATAACTTAACAACCTACAACAGAAGTTTTTTAGTCTTCCAAATTCTGGAGAAGGAACTTTTAACAATGACACCACTAAATAGACCCAGGCGCCATAATCATACAAAATTCAGTATGTCGAACAGAAAACAAAATCCCTGTCGTTCTTCGGAAGCTTAAACATCAGTAAGACAACATAACAATCTCCTGATTGCTGTTTCTTTCATCCAATTAGACTCCCGATGACCTAGTTCCACCTTTAGGCAAAATCATAGAATAACAACACTATTCCATTCAGATGCTTCAAGCCTAATCAATTTCCCTGTAATTCGAAGAAAACATATGCTAAAATATTATTACTGTCACATCAATAAGACATTTTGGGGAAATGTATGTTTTATCTAACTGAAACATAATTAAAAAGCAAATCTCATAATTGTCATTTAATCTGGAATTGTCAGAAGAGTTCTTATGCATTCTTTCTCTTCAGAAACACTCTTCAGCAATACTCTCTGCAACTACAAATCTACAAAGCAAAAATAACATCCACCTAATCAAAATTACTAGCAAAAAAAATAAATCCCATATAAACACAAGATACACGAACTGTCAAATCTATCATCTAATTTTCCCCCAATGTTCTGCCATGATCATACAAATTCAAAATTATAAATAAACAACTTGACAGTCTCAGAAACCGAAAAAAGGTTCATTGTCAGCAAATTTGGATATATTACAATTGAATTTCATCGAAGAAATTGGAATTTATTAGATGAAACTACTAAAATAAATGGAAAGAAAAAATAAAATTATAGAATTCAATGAAAATACTGCAGTAACAGTTCCGGTGAAGGTCTCAATGTCTTCCAGTCTCCACCGTATGCACTATTAGAGAAGAAGTGAAAGAAAATGTCTAAAAACGAAGAAAATTACATGACTCTTTGATTTTAGCATTTGCAAAAACACTATGTCAAATTTACATAATCCCAGGTTTTTTAATAAATAACAAGGTGCTGTTAACTAAATTCAATACTTGATTGATATTTTAAAAATTAAATTATTTAAAAATAATGTTTATTTTCAACAAAAAAAATATTTTTTATAAGTATATATATTATAATAAACATTTCATTAAAAAATTTTATAGTTATACAAAGTATATAAAATAAAGGATCCATGTTGATATGAAAGAGATGAGAGAAAGTTTGTTAAAAAAAGTGTAGCACAAGTAATTTAAAACTTTTGTAAATAACGAAGTATAACGAGTAATCTGAAACGAGAAAATAATAAACATTTGAACTTTTTAATCTTTATTCTTTAGTTTATCGAGTTTCGTCTTTGTACAATAAATATTTCCTCTAGAGAGGATCGTTCTCCTTCAAAGAAATGGTTTTCCCCTCGAAAAAAAGGTTTTTCTTCTCCTTCGAAAAATTAGTATGTGTATAATTGTTGTTCATGAACAATGTCGATGTCGAACAGAGTTAGATCTACTAACTACAAAACAATAGGATGAGATTCAATTCATTTCAAAACTACATCAGATCAGAAGGCCCCCTTATTAAAAGTCGTATCAAACAACGATGTGAAAGGATATTCAAATGGCATCCCGACAAATAAAATCATCCTAGTTAGCAAACTATGAATTTATTTGTCCTTATTTATTATGCTAGTTTTTTTATTGAGATGCTATGACTCTTTTATTAATAAATTAATTTTACTTAAAAAATAATAAATATTTGAACTTTTACTACAGTAAAAACATTTATAAAAGCTTCTTACATTTTTATGCCAATAATAAGGCATTTAGAGTGTTTCTTAAGTATACTCTTTGTGTCCCTTTGTCTTGTTTGGAACTAGGAAATTAAAAAAAATAATTCTTTAACTTAAGGAATTTTGTTAGATTCATCTCGAAAATTAAGTTTTACAATATACAATTAGAGACATAATAAGATAAATTTTTGTCTAACCAAATGTAAAACAAATGAACAACTAAGAAAACAGAGAATATAATTTTATGCATAACAAACTGGATTTTCCCGCATTGCTCATGGTGCTACTGTTATAACACATGTAATTTTGAAAATTGTTGAGTGTAGATATATTGTAAGAATCGTCTTTTGTTTTGTTTACTACGTTTGCTCATGAAAAAACATAAAAAAATTACACCTGTTTGAGCAAATAAAAGCGACACATGACGCATGTTAAACTCTAATGATAGATGAAAATTTGACACATGACAAATTAATCCTTTTTATATACTATAATAGATAATTTGAATTATCACGTTCTCTTCTATATATTTGATGGAGTGTCTTTGTATTAATCGTAATGTATTTTTTTTTTGTGAATTGATGATGATGCCAGTTACTCAATGGTCCATATAGATGGGAAAATCCCGGTTCACTCAGCGATGTGTCGAAAGTGATATCAATACATTTGATAAATAAGATTACAAAATGAAAAAATAAAATGATGAAAAAATTAAAATAAAAATTTTCATATATTACCAAAATGTCATTAAAATTTATTTTTGGACAATCACTGAATGAACTAGTCATGCCTCAGAAGCAGACTGTAAAGTTCATTTGACATTGCTAATATTACAAAAATCATTGTGTAAATGTGGATCGATCACACATTGATGGTTATTGAAATATATGGCAAGAAGGATCCTTAAACTATGGATCACATATATATATATCAACCAATCAAATAAATTTAAGTTTTATATTTAACCCTGAATTATTACACTCACATTTGTCAATCCCACAATTGATTGTAGTAGCTATATATACCTTCTTCAACCTTAGTTCTTACAAAAATCATCCAAAACAAAAAAGCTAGTCACAAAGTAGCAATAATTTCTTCTCAAAATAATCCAGGGTAACACATTGAAAATGAACAACACCGAGAACATGAGCTACAAAGCTGGCGAGACCAAGGCCCATGCCGAGGTGAGCAAAAGTGTCGAATTTAGCAAATTATTCTGTACAATCCCCCTACCTAGCAATATACAACTCTTCTCCTCCATCTCACGTGATGTATAACCATCTCACGTGATATATAAATATATTCCCCTCCATCCACTAATCTTAAACGCAATGTTTTGCTTTGCTGATTAAATTATCTTATTAAGTTTTTTTTTTTAAAAAAAAATCCTATTTTTGCTACCCATTATATCAAGTTTATGTTTTTTTAATTTAAAAACCTAAATATCTAATACTCATATCTTTATTTTTAAAAAATAAAATTTGTATCTAACAATATGGGGTTGTATCTAACAATATGAGATGGGTTGTATGATATAGGTGTTGGGCGAATCTCGTGCTCAATTTACTTATAAATTTAAAATGTCCGTCAAATAGTTTAGTTTTTTTTCCGAGAATAGTGAACGTGTATATTCCATGAAAACGGCTACATGAATCTAAATTGATCTAATCGTGTTAAGCACATATATATTTTGTTGTAGGAGAAAGCTAGCAACATGTCCGAAAAGGCTAGCAATGCTGCCCAATCCGCCAAGGAATCTTTCCAAGAGGTTCATTTATATTCCTTTTGCCCTTATTACTTAGCTTAATAATATAATACTCCGTATAATATTACTAAGTAGTATCTTTTTTATTGAATTACATTGCATTTTACTACTACTATATTTGTATACTCTATGAGGATGAGAGATAACTCAAGTGGTTAAAACTTTCCTCCCGATTTCAAGACATCCTATAATCGTTTCTCATCTCTGCATGCCATTATAGCTCTCTTAACACAAAATTAAAAAAAAAAAAATTGTATACTCCCTCTATTCCATATTGTTTTGTGCACTTTTTTCATTTGGTCATTCCATGATGATTTGTGCATTGTGCATTGTGCTTTATTCAATTTTTGGACATGTTATTTCTATTTTTAATAAGGTGGACCTACTACTTTAATTTCTCTTAATTTCCCCCATTTACACATTCTCTCTTTAATCTATTTTTGTTTTTGATTTTACTCAACTTTTATCATAATAGGTTATTCCTAATTTCCCTCCAAATAATAAATGCACAAAATAAGATGAAACGGATGAAAATACATGAAATAATGTAAATTAATATACTTGGTAATGGTATTGTTTGATTGTTTGTGTAGGTTGGATCACAAATGCAAGCCAAAGCAGAATGTGCTATGGACGCAATGAAAGATACCATGAACAAGGAAAACAAATAAATGATGCAAACATGCAAGTTTTTCCCCAAAATAGTTAATGTAATGTTTATTTATTTATATTTAGAATTTTTCACTCGTTGAGAAGAAGGAGACTCTGCGAGGAGTCTCCACAACGAGTAATTTAATACTCGTATTAATTACAATACATAAATTGAAATTCTTTTGA